>JAQFYC010006994.1:0-11213 GCA_034694165.1 Tomocerus mixtus
ATGACCCCGCCCCCCCCCATTTTTTAAAATTGTAACATATGGTAAATGAGGTATCGTTCGAAAGCTTATAACCTCAGGAATCCAACCATGTAACAATGAGATCAATCGGTCGACCGGTTACCGACTTAGGTCATTTTAAAACACAACATATCCATTATGTGAGTGGTGTGTCTGTCGTCTGTCTGTCCGTCTCCCATTGATTATCAATGAATATCACAATGATTATCAGTGATTATCACAATGATTTTTACAATTGCAAGCTCCTCTGTTACAACGTTTACCACGGTTTATTTGTAAAGTTCTGCATTTGTTTTGACTTTTGAGTTGTCTGTCAGTGCGCAACATTCACTATATAATTGGTAGCCATTAACTAAGACGTCAATATTCAAAATTGTTTCTTCACTGGCAAAACCAACAATAAGGACAACCCTAGTATTGTGAAATCGTTAAAGTATTTAAACACTGTCATTTGAGGTTCTCTCCCATTCAATTCTAAAGTGTGTTATTATTTGTAATTAACACTAGCAGTAGCGAACGATGTCATATTTTATGTCGTCTGGACTAACTTAATTTCTCTATCATCACTCACTTAATTACAATCGTATTTAGAGGTAAATAGGTTAACAGAGCAGTTTGCGTGAGCACGTAACGATATTCAAGTTTAATAGAGTTTGAATGTCGTTTCATTCTTAAATATTCCATTCCTTTACTTCGCAATAATTAATTAATACCCGTTTTTCTTATTAATACCTTCAATCACCGTTTTGAAATCCCGTTTCTGTCTGCTGGAATGAAATTGTGCAACTTAGACATTCAAGATCGTGTCCACTGCAGTATGTGCATAATGTATGTCTGCTGTCTACTTTGATTAACGTGTCAATTCTTTTTCAGAGTAGTTAGCAAACTCTATTTAAGTAAATAAACCATTGCAAAACGGATTTATCCTGGTGGTTGAACTAAATATCTTAGTATCATATAAAGTTACGGTTTAGTCGATGGCAATAGTTTAAATGATATAATAATTGTATTAGAGCCATTTAGTATTGAATTCTCACATTTCCCCGTGTCTGGGGTAGAATGGGATTAATATTTGTCTATCTGACATCCGCTTTAAAACTATACCATAATCTCAACCTCAGGAAAACGTACAAAAGGTTTCCACGCATAATATCGCTCTGTTTATAGTTTATCGCACGTCGGACAGACTGGTCAGACAGACATACAGATCATTCCTATAATATAATGTCACTTCACAACTTCCGTATAGGAATATAAGTTTATGACGTACGCATTTATTCGACAAAAGACTGCAGAAATTCTTAAAAAATTAAATTAAAGATTAAGAAGGAGCAGTCGTTTAGTTTTTTACTGAATTACTAAAATAATTATAAAATGTAAATGGGCATTCGTTAATTATATTACTAATAAAGTTTTTATTTCAAAATAGTTCCATATTCTCACGACAAAACCCTCAAAAATTTAAAAGTTTCCGTGTAGTTCTTTAGGAAGATGACCTTCTGAAAACGGGACATCGTTTTAAGTCAGGAAACAAATGAGGAATAAAACATTCAGAAATTAGGTCAGTATTCCCGTCCCGTCCATCAAGAGGTATGATTATACTTTGTACGCAGGCAGACATACATGTCTCATCGCTTTTATTGCTCCATAAAAGAAAATGTGCTTACTAACCATATAATAAAGGATATCCAATCTAGACAGACATAAATTGGAACTCTACCGAACGCCTAATGGTAATGGTCGTGTTTAATAATTTACAAAGGACTGTCATGTTAGTTGGCTTTGGATGCTATAATATTTAATATTGCGTATTGCGTCGCGTCCGTCGAAAGCAGAACAAGAACGACTTCCAGCTCCAGAAACCTAGTAAAACTGCCTGGACAAAGTTATAACATATAACTGAAGCTATTGTCTAAGCGAAATGAGTAAGAATCTTATATTCATTTTCTCATTATATAAAAGCATAGCACTGTCTGTTATAAATAATAAATAATATACCTGGCCCAGCACTAAACTATTTATACAGTCTACTTACTTACAATTGCAAATAAATATTTTGTTCCTATTCAAAGTTATACAAAAACAAAACATTTAATTTACTTGCACTGTATAATTAAGTTTTGCTAAAGGGAATACCGGGACTTGCATAGTTTGCGTAACAATTTCATAATTATTTTTTAAAAAATTATTTAACAAAATAACATTTATAATTTCAAAAAATATTTTATGCTAAAAATTGCGATAATTTATGCAAAATTGCGATAATTTATGCAAAATTGCGATAATTTATACAAAATTGCGATAATTAAATATCGTACTTTGCAACTAAAACATTCTCCAGAGAAAATTACCCATAAAATTTGATTATTTGATTTTCAACGCAAATATTTTAAAAGCCATACTAAAAAACCTAAAGAATGTCCCACAAATAGCGCACCTATATAAAACATATTACAATTTATGTATATATTATACACAAAACTAATTTCTTCCATTTATTTGTCACTTTTTGAATCCCAATTTCCAAATTAACATTTTTTAAAGCTGAAGCTCTTTATTTTGATCTACAATGTAGAACACACTGATAAATTAAGTTGTAAATCAACTTTACCAGGTATTTCCATTCCTAATCCTATTTTCCAAACTCCCTGTAACAAATAATAGTGTAGGGATACTTGTCTATCAACCTTACTTATAAATGTATCACTAAGCTATAATAATAATGTATAAGGTTGAAAGCATTTTATCCTAAGCAAACTGGGTTTGTAGATTAAGCAAGAAATACGTAATGTATTATTTGTAGAAACGAAATAAAGTACATACTATAGAGGAGTATTATTGTATAAGGTATCTACAATTATTTCCTTTTGACATTCCAATATAGAATTACTGCACTACATAAGGTAGTGAATAGTGAATATAGCGAGTAGGCAAGGCAGACATTTTATTTTAAACTGTTATAGTTACACCTCGTACTATATTATATACATAACTGTGCTTAAGGAGAACAAAAGCATCTACATTTACAAATATCATTTACAAATACAAATTTTTGACACAGTGACTATTAATCACAATTTACTACGCCTTTCAGGTGTAAGGTCCCTTAATTAGTTATTATAATATATATTTAGTTCCGTCATTAGCGCCAAAAAGACCTGACAAAATCCAAAATAAAATGTGGGGACGTTTTCACCAAGTGGAACTAAACAATGGATACAAAATGCCAATCATCGGATTAGGAACATGGCTGGTAATAAATAAACTGTTACTTTACTCATTTTTTTATGATTTTACTGTCAATAAACTTAAGAGCGCTAAATTTTTCTAGCGATTTTTTTAAAAATAATAAAGCACAATAATTTTTAATTTTACACTGATTTAATTTGAGTACATTTGTCTAATTTGTACTAGGCAATGTTTTTGCACATACATTTTCAAAAAATATTTACATTCTAAACTCATAAAATTGTAAATTTGAATAATTTTGCAGTCGAGCCCCACCGATGTAATTAAAGCAATAGATGTTGCACTAGAAATTGGTTATCGTCATATAGATACGGCTTACATCTACGACAATGAGGAGGATATCGGAATGGCTCTTAAAACTTGGCTGGAAATTAGTCCAGTAAAACGGGAAAATATTTTTATTACCACAAAAGTAATAGCAAAATTATTTTTAAAAAACTGAATAATTTGGTTAAAAACAAAATACCAGTTCCAGTGAAAACGTACTATATCTTTAAATCATGGTTGATATGCTTAATGCTTGCATTGAAATATTCATCCGTCATCTGACCATTTCTTTTCTTATTATTTAAAAAATGTTTTTTCAAAAACAACAATTACTTTTCAAACTCTAAAGACTTGTACGTTTTCCTTGGGTTTGTGATCGACAAATATAATTTTTCTGTAAAATAAATAAAAAATTTCAGTTACCCCAGATTGCAATGCACACTGGGCGAGTTTCCTACTTTTGTCAACTTTCCCTGAAGAAATTGGGACTTTCTTATTTGGACCTTTACCTCATCCATTGCCCCGTTGCGTTCAAATGTAATGGAGACACAGATTTCTACCCGAAAAATGAGGATGGTGCATTTGCGGTGGACAATGACACTCCTTTGGAGGAAGTCTGGAAGGAAATGGAAGAGCAGGTAAAAGCTGGGCGTGTCAAATCAATCGGGCTCTCAAATTGTAATAAAAAACAAATTCAGAGGATCATTAAAATAGCTGAAATCAAACCCGCCGTTTTGCAAATTGAACTTCACGCCTACATGCAGCAGAGAGGACTCCGGGAATTTTGCAAGGAGAATGGGATCGTTGTCCAGGCTTATAGCTCATTTGGTAACAGCAATAACGAAAAACTACATCTTTTGACTAAAAATTAATAGTTAATTAGTTGTTAATTTAAAACATTTTCACGGCTTGTATTCACATTTTGTATTCAACTAGAATTTAAAAGCTTTAGTATGCTTAAAAATTATTTTAATAGAACTTAGAATAGTTTAACAGTAGAATTTTACCATATTATTTCATTCTTCCTTAATTTAACTTCCCTCGATTAAAAATTGAGCTTCAGAAGTAGTTGCCTGATTAGTAACCGCACAAAATGTATTTGATTTGGTTTTCTAGATTTATTCTGGATTTTAAATTTATGTTTAGCAAACCCCGGGAGAGATGACTGGTTAATTGTAAATAAAGAAAACGTCTCTCTCCTTCAAAATGACGTTGTGAAAACAATTGCCGAGAGTTGTAACAAAACTCCCGCGCAGGTCCTTTTGAGACATTTGATTCAGCATCAGATCATTGTCATCCCCAAAAGCATCCATCCCGATAGGATCAAGGAGAATTTCGAAATTTTCGACTTCTTTTTGACTCCCAAGGAAATGGCAAATTTAGACAAACTTGACAGGGGCGCCAAGGGACGGACTCTTGACTGGAGCTTTTTTGGAGAAGAGTAAGTTCAAAAAATCAAGGTTGCCATAATAGTGACCCCTTGGGGATATTGGGGAAAAGGTTGCCCCAGAAGTGAAAAGCGTAAATTTAAAAATAAATGTGAATTTCTATGTCAAAAACACTGGACTGAGCAACCTTACATCAAGGGGACACTATTAAAGCAAGTTTAAGCAACGTCAAAGAAATTGCACAAGAACCTAAAAATATTTTTACATAATTGGCTAATTTTGTTTTCAGATTCAAGGTTCATCCAGAATATCCCTTCAACGAGTACTAACCAAACACGAAAACATTATTTACAAATGCACGCTTTAAATTCTTTACGAAACTTGGTATGCAAATATTAACGATAGACAATATTATTTGAAGCACCTTTTAATGATTTTCGAATTGCACCTAAATATTATGTATCGTATATATATTTAATCTATTTTGCAACCCGCGGTGTATTAAAGTACAATTCTTTGCTTACTGTATATTTTGCGAAATATTTTGTTTTTCTCTCGATTATAAACGTTGTTTTGCACCAGTTATCTCACGAATGATATAAAAAATAGCTTGTGATAAGTATAACGATTTGTTGGTCAATATTTGTTTTTATTGCAATAGCTAAGCCACTAATAAAATGGAAAGATCTATAGGAAGTACAAATACATTCTGAAAGTTATTCCTTATTAAATATTAAATAAATACCTACTTGCAAACATGGATAACGTTTTGCTTTTCCAATTCCTGTGAGAACTTTTCCCGAACTTACAAATTTTAAGGGTGGTAAGTGGGACATACGGAAACTACTATGATTTACAGAGAATTTATAACACGTATTGTATTACGCGGAATTTAAAAGGATTTGGCATATTTTTCACTTAGGCATTCTCCTTATTGGGGATGGAGAGTAATAACGTGATTGTGTAATAGGAAATAATGGAGAGATATTGCAGAATGGTTATTCTTTTCGTGTAGAAGAAGGACCCAATGTGGAATCGAAGGGGGGCGGTTGCCCTTACGTCCCTTTTGACATTTCTGCTACTGTAGAGGTAACAAATCTTTAGGACTTCCTCTGACATCATCGTCAATTTAGCCTGAAGGGGGAGGACCGCGAAAAAAGACGCCATCCCACAAAAAGATATAAAAGGGAAAAACAAATACGCTGGCATCTCAATGTCCTCCACCATTCTCAAGGTCGCATAATTGCAGAAGACGCACACCAAAATGGTTATCAAATTTCCCGGGGGAGCCACTCCTTCGCCCAGTTGGTTTGAATTCTTTCCGACCAATTGGAGGATGCGCATGTATTCCAACGTTATGATTAGACCCCATCTTTTCCCAGTCGTCCCTTTGGATAGAGATAGCAACGTGCCCATCCAGCGATGACAGAAGAATAGAAAGAGAGAAAAGATGGTGAAAACAAAACCGGAAGAGCCAATGAAAACAATGCAATGACAAAGGAGAAACAAAAAGTTGAAAAATAGGGCGGGAAAACTCTGTCCAAGATCTTTATTCAAATAAAGAAGGAAATTGTGCAGAGGCTCGTTCCCATTTTTATCCACGAAGGGAAATATTGCATACACTCCGCACGCTGTAATACACAGAAAGGACAACATTCAAAATATTAATTTATGTATTGCAATAAACCATGCGAAATTTCCAACGATTGGCGATATGGTCTAGTGGAGAATAAATAAACAAGGAGAATTATATGTAATAAATATGCTAAGTTTGCCAGCATACCCAGGAAACTCGTCCAAACTGTGTATCCGGTCAATCGAGCTACGAATTTTCCCCTGTTGACGTTTTGGTGATGTCCTCTTTTCCATTTCGATAGGATGCCATCAATCCCTTTAGATATTTTTGTAAATTACAAATTATAACTTCATAACAATAATTTATAAAACATCCAATACAAACAATTTTAAAATCAATATCCCAGAATATTCTGTTTCGCCAGAAGAATATTAATTTGTACATGCATGCTGGCTGTCTGTGTGTCCGTCCGTTCGCGCTCTAACTTTTAAATGCGTCAACTTTGTTTATTCTGTTTTCAGAATTCGAAAGAGGAGGTGAATTGGACCAAATTGGTAACACCCCCATGGAGTTGTGGCCACGCCCAATAGAAACATTATGGCAAGTGGGGATCGTTGCAAAGCTGTTGGCGTAAGGATTCCAAATACGAAACTCAATTTACCCCGTACATGGGGCAATTTGAGATTTTGTGGAAATTTAGTAATAAATGTCTTTAATGTGCCATTTAAACATTTGCATCAACAGAACCGGGCTAGTTTGGGTTTAGACTTCGCATAATGTCCACTGGCGATAAAGTTGGACAACCGTTGCCTAATGGTTTATTCTTATACAGTTCAGAAACTGAACTTCCAGACAAAATTTAATTTAGTCAAAAGTTTTGGAATTTGCAACTCTGAATGATTAATGTTAATTCTTTCCACAATACATAGTTAAAGAATATTTAAAATTTTATTTAACTTACTCTGATGTTCCCCTTCCAGATAGAGTACTTGGGAAAAGAGAAGACAGAAGTCATCACATTGGAACGTCATACAAAATTGGAATACCAAAGACATCAAGGTAGACTGGAAATAGAAGATGTGAATGATGATTTGATGAATCTCCAAAGATTGCTTAGCAGAAAATAATTCAACAGCAATACGCAGAAACATTCCTAAGGCGAAAGCAGATTCGCAAATTAAAATTGCAATCCAAATCCTTATTCTCGGTTTACTTTTTGTAAAAGTTAGTGTTTTCGTTTTTGGTTCGTATTCGTATGGAATTGCTCCAAGTTTCGAAAAAATGGTTAGAAATGTTTCGGTAACGACGAATAACGAACTTTTATTTGCTGACTCTAAAGTATGTTTCACTCCCTTTCTAACTCTGGACGCCATTTTAATTATTTCAATCTAAAATTTAGTTTATTTATTCAATACCAGGATTTCGTACCAGGAAAAACATTTCATATTCATACAAAAAGTATTGGGAGTCGAGTGAAAGGTCAAAATAACGATCGATTGAAGTTTTATGTCCTTCCATGGTATACACTACACACAATTGCATTTACTAAGTATGCAGTAGGTAGGTAGGTATTTATTCAAATGATAGTTTTGAATCAATTACAATCATAATCATATCAACTAAGTATGTAGTATATGAAATCAAGTATGATTTATTCAAATGTCCAGCTAAATCAATGCAATGCAAGTTCGCACTGGTCTCCCAATGCTTGACATCGAAACTGCCACAAGTTTACATACATAATGTCCCTTAAAACAAGCCAAGTCGGGTACCAACTAATTCGAATAGTCATGTAGGTAAATAAAATATGTTACCGGTAAAAACGGTAATAGTAATAAGACATTATCGCTAATGCAATAACAAAATTGCAGTTTTTGGGTCAATAAAAACAGCTGTGCTATGAAAAACGGCCCTTTTACAACCAGTTGAATTTTAAATTTTAAAGGATGTAGTATCTCCATTTTTCATAGCACAGGGTAGAGATAAGTAAGTCAGTAAATTCAATATTTACTAAAATTTTTGGAAACATTACCGCTATCGTTTATTAGTACCAGTATGTAATGTCTTATTACCTATTTTACCGGTAACATATACATTGCATACATTACATATATATATACTTAATATAATTGGTTGTTGTGTTCGGCTTCAATAATTTATACATTATTAATACGATTTTCGACATTAGCGGACAGTTTATATACATAAGCAGCTTATAAGAAACTGATTACAAAAGGAAGTTAGAACAATAATACTATAAAATAATGGAATAATGGATATTTTATAGTACTCAGCCAAACTATTTATTCCGCCCTCAAATCTTGATTTCGTGGAATGGAGATAGCATGATATGTTTATAAAGTCGGTTTCCTTTTATTGCGGCACAGGAAGCTTTTATTTTGTTCAAGCAATAATTACAAGGAAAATATGTTTTAAAGGAGGTATTTGAATATTTAGTAATTGAGTAGGCAGCACAGATATTTGTTCTGATAATTGTTAATAAAAAAATTATTGTAAAACCATTAATTGAAATAATCGTACTAGAAAGTACTATAAAATGTATGCATCGACGCCCACCCCAAAATGGGGGTGGGGTTGATATCTGGGTCATTACTGATGCATATCCGATGAAACATTTGGGGGTCCCTACTAATTATTTCGAGACATGAGGGTGCCGTGGTACTTAGCCAAAATTGCACCCTTATCGCGAGACCAACCCGGATCTCGGATGGAATCACTAATAGATATATGCAAAGGCTCAACGACAGGATTACGATAATGGAAGCAAGACCGGACCCAGAGGGGATGGGTTGCCCCCCCCCCCCACCCCCATAAATTTTCGGCCTACACTAGATATTATTGAGATTAGGTGCAAAAGTAACAATTATAATATGATGCGATGGATGGTTTATGTAATATGTACGTGTACGGTGTGCGTCTTTTCTTGTTGTTCAATGTCAGAGTACTAAATCTTGCTCTAACCCCAATTACAATAACAAATTATGAAACGATGACAGAGCCCAAAGCTCCAAAGCTCTTTTCAGGCCATTGTAAACGGAAGGCAGGGGATGCACTGTAGAATAGTCACACTATTATCCATGGAAACGTCTGAGAAATGAAAAATGCATTAGAGAATTGCTGATTGTCATTTCTCCATCTCTAGCTTACGACGATTCAAGTTTGCGTTGATTGGGGATTCCGCTTACGTTGTCCTACCACAGATCGGCGCAATTTACAAAAGTGGATTGATATAGAGAGCATTACTGCGTCTATGCGCAGGTAGGCAGTTCATAATTTGTGACGTCATGATAACAGCTGGGTGCCTTTAATGTCTACTCTTTTACACGTTTCAATTTTGAAACGTCGTATCTAGTAGATAAATGCATAAAACGAAAAAAAAATTGGATATTTGAGTAGAGTAATGAAATGTATACATAAAAAGTGAAACATAAATGTCAAAATATTATGCATACTTCAACATTTTTGGTGTAAAAGTCACACACATGTATTAAGTATAGTGTCAGGATGCCCCGAAAGCCCTCAAATGCAGCCAAGGAGAGGTACAAAGTATTTATAAATTTTGCACTCTTATTCCTGCGTAGTAGGTCAGCAGGTTTTTACTCAGTCTTACTAAGGAAAGTCTGCTTCTGTTTAGGAATCCATTTTTAAAAATTATTGTTTCGATCTGTGGCATAACAACAAGAGCGGCATGCGGAATCCCCATTCAACACAATCCCGAGTCGTCGAAATCGTAAGTAGGGAAAGAGAGAAATGACAACAGAGCATTTCGCTTGATTTCGCTAATGTATTTCTCACATCTGTCTCGTTTCCATGGATAATATATTGTGTCAATAGGCTATTCTACTGTTTCCCCCCTGCCTTCCGTTCCGAATGACTTGAAGTTTAGACCTTTGAAAAATCGTTTGCGTATATTGTATCTAGTTTTAGATGGTTCAATGGATTTTAAAGTGGTTGGGCGTAACGGATTCCTGGATTTACTGGCTAGAGCTTCCCGCGATTACATTTTGAAAAATTGCCTTAATAAGTTTGATAGGCATATACATGCGTGAAAACAGCAAAAAATGAGTTTAGCATACTCTATGAGGGTTTTTACGACTTCCACTGCAAAAATATCAAAGTGTAGTTGCGAGATGCTCTAGCCAGTGAATCCAGGCATCCGTTTACACCAACCACTTCAAAATCCGTTGAAGCGTCTAGAACTAGATACAAAAACGCGAAACTATCTTTTACACGGGATATCCTATATCGACCTTTTATGTCGCATCGCAAGGTCTCTACTTAAGATAACCCTTAAAGATTTTCTCGATCATTACTTACCCTTAAGTAGGACATTCATGCGATACGACATAAATATTTTTTCTATACAACTTCTAGCCAATGAATCCAAGAATCCGTAAAGACCTTCATCTTCAAAATCCATTAAGCCGTCCAGTCTATCATAAAAAAATATGCAAACGATTTTCATGATTTGTCAAGGTCTAAATTTCATGTCATTGGGAACGGAAGGCATGGGGGAAAGACTGTATAGGTAATAGCCTATTGGTATACTACATTATCCATGGAAACCGAGTCAGTGATGTGAAATACATTACAGAAATGTTGGTTATCATTTCTCTGTCATTATAACTACGATGACTCGGGTTTGTGTTCAATGGGGATTCCGCTCTTGTTTGTCATGCCACAGATCGGGGCAA
>JAQFYC010006995.1:0-11211 GCA_034694165.1 Tomocerus mixtus
GTCTGTGCTGTGTTTTTGTACAATTTGTGCGTATTTTAGTGTACGTAGTACTACATATTTCCCAAGATTGCTATTTTCTGGGATAATAAGATTGTAAAATATCTACCGACCTAATTACTGCTTAGATAAATGGAAAAGAGAAGCTCAACTTTCTTAGGAACTCTTGTGTTTTTATCTTCTAGCCGAATTCCACCTAATCGCGAATTCCTTCGTAGTGTTTTCGTGTATCTAACAATAAGCAAATGATCCTCATCACCGTCATCGTCATGTTGCATTGCAAAAATCCAATGTCACTCTCATTATTAGTACTACTACAACTACCGACATCGACCCGAATTCCAGTGCGGGCTATTAACCAGCTGAAACTGTCCTATTTTCATTTGACAACCCGTTCTTAGTTACTCTAGTTGAAGAAAGAGTTAATTTCAAAATCTTTATTCTCTGTGTAACAGAGCGTGTACAGTCGTACAGTATATAATAAACATCAAAAAAGCAGTAGAGTAGAGTTGAGTAGAGTTATTATCTTTGGTGAGCATATAAATGACGATGACGGCCACAATAGTAGTTAATCTACGAACGTAAAAGATTCACAAACTTGTACTGTTTGCCAAGTCTGTACTAAATCTCACTTAAACTAATGATCAAACGACGCTTTTCTGTAGGTGTGTTTAAAGGACTGATTTCCTACACCATTGAAATTACGCTATTTCCCCCATTAGTGGTCTGGTGTGGTTTAATGTGCACTTATAGCTAATAATCTTCTTTAATAAAGCATTGCGCTGAAGAATAATTCAAAAATAGTTTTGCAATCTTCTCAAAACATAAAATTTTACATATCTGCACCTTTGCTCTATCGTTCACATGCTAAAATATACAAGAAGTTAGTTTCTCTCAACCAAACCAACCTGGTTATGACGTAAAGAATGTAAAATGGATTCGCAAAGGCGATATTCGAAATAAAAAATGGGATTTATTTAGGAAATTCGCACTGTGCTCATAGAAATTCAACTGGTGAGGTTAAAAATGTAATTTTGGAAGGGAAAATATATGGTCCTTGCTGTGTATGTTTCCTCCAGTGTGACTTTCGTCATTTATCTTAATTGCTTGCGAACGTTGAGGAAAGCTAAGGCATTATGCCTCGCACAACCAACTTAAGCTCTTCTGTCTCCATGTTCATCGAAGACTCTAGAGTAACAGCCGTAGCGAATGCTGATGTAAATCCACGTAATCCCTCTAGTTTCTATACAAGATCCTCCTTTGCACATTCTCCAAAGATCACTGTGCAAAGCGGAAGCCAAAATCAAAATCAAAATCCAAACCAAGTGCCAGGAGGAGCTATAATACCACCCAGTGGAAACACTAACAGAAATATTCCTCGAGGATTTCCTTGTTCCCAACAAACAATTGCCTGCTACAATAATCCATCACAATCACAATTCCAAGGAGCGCAATCCCAATTTTACCAAAATGTCCCGAATCATTCGAATTCCAGGCGCACTTCATCTTCAAAACCAAGAGAAATCATTCACAAAATCATTCGAGAGTGTAGTCCAGAAGATCCTGATCGAGAACAAGAGCAATCGGATCCTCCGGATGAAGACTGGGCACATTCACAATGTAGTAGCCGCACTAACAGCAGGAAAAGTAGTGCTGGCACTAGCAATGTGAATTTTAATATTTCCACGGGAGGGAACAATCCAAGTTTCCACCCGAATAACATTAGTAGCTCTAATAGTAACATTAATATTAATAATCCTGTCGCATCTTCTTCCGCTTGTGGTCCTTCGGGTGCTGGTGTTGGTGTTGGTGTTAGTGCAGTTCCTCCGAGACCAAGAGTTCGAACTGCGACCCTTTCTCTCGAACCTGTCATCTCAATGATAAATGTTAAAGAGAGCATTGCCAATGTTTCTGATGACCGAACATACACTTCGGTTAATTTAACTCTACGCTCACCAACGACAGGGACGAGTAAAATGTTCCCCAATGTTAACGTTAACAGTGTTGTGGATGTTGAGACTTGTGGTAGCATTGGTGGTGGGAGCAGTGGCACAATCCGTATTCCAGGTCATGGAGGTAATTCTTTGACTTATTCTTCTTACAGTAACTCCAGGGATGGCTTTGAATCTCAGCTACAGATTCATATAGGACCTAATGGGGGAACTATATCTGCTAGTCGGCGACGCAACCAAAACATTTCCATACAACAAATGAATGCAGGTAAACTTATTTATCACCAACTCGTCTTTCATTTACAATATCTTCATTTTAACATATCCTCAAGTTTTTTATTTGCATGTGAGTTACTTAAATCATATAGTAAACGAAGGCTAGAATGGTTTTTTAAAGCATTTAAACACTTAAATAATTGGCAAACATGCACCTACATATTTGTTTTCGTATGTGTACTATATATGCACAGAAATTATCCATAATTATGTGTGCATTTATTAATACCATATATCTACTACGGTATTATATCATATCCTGTAAGTCTAGCTGCATTTGCGTACTAAGTAAATCACTATGTAAGGGACACCAAGAAATACAATATAAGAAATAATTATTAATTGTTTCATTATTGTTGTATCTAAGGTGCTGTGTCGACATGCTACATTATTTAATGCGCTGGCACTTTATGCCATTTATCTAAGATTAATATAGGTATTTACTCTAGAAAAAAGCTATTTAAGTATTACGTTGTTATATTGACAGGAGTAAAAAATGAAGCAAGTAAAGTATTTCTAAAAAAAATAATAGGATACTTATTATTAGCATACAGAGTATTATAAAAAGGTTAGTAAATTATATTATTATTGTCAAAAGTTGGCATATATAGTAAGAAGTTAATGTAAACGCCTGTTTCATGTAATTTCTTGTTTCGAATAATAAAAATACAAGACTTTTATAGATATTGTGTGTGATGTTTCGATTTAAATACATGACTGTTAGTTGCAGTATTTGTAAAGAAACCTAGAAAATTTCGTGCATATTGTACTATAATATGTAAATGTTGTCCTTCTGGTAATAAGTCACTTTCAAATAATATTTCCTTGATTAGAATTTTACGGTACAAATGTTGAATGTTTGTGATTTTACTGATAGTATTTTATATACCTTAACTCTTTAAATGGATAACCTTTAGCGTTTAGTCTTAAGCGATTGTTGATGATAATTACGCAATGCATTTGCTATATATATTAGAAACCTGCAGGAGTGTTCCAGGTAGATGCGCATTAATATTTGTTTCGGGATTGTCTTAGATATATTTGATCAGTTCATTTATGTTACATAGTACTCATGTAAGTATGTAGCATTGCAAAGTTAAAGGGTATTTTAGTACACATCCATGTTTTATTAGCATATCTAAACCAAAAAGTTGACAGTTTAATCGGAAAACTTGAGAATATGTTGCTCTGATCTTTAGCAAAGTATAGCTAGTTACCCTAAAGCTCCCAATCATGCAGTTGAGTCTATAGTATTCTAATTTCCTTGTCAAAACGAGGTCTTCAGTTAAGTGAGAAGTGAGTGCGTGGGTAGAATCATTCGTTCTTTTCTTCGTTAGCTTAGCTCGATTGCATCCAATCCATGCAATCCACCCGAATTCCTTAACTGTGTATATCTATCTATGTATCCATGAATTTTTTCTCTCCTTGGCATTTTATTTTTGTACAAAACAACATACTTCTATTTTATACTGAATTATATAAAGGAGAAATGCAAAAATCCAATGCACAAAATATAAAATTTTGCTCAGTAGCTAGCGTATCGTGTGTCTACCGATGAGACAAAATCTTCTAGAATCTTCAATGACACACTACACTGTTTATGTATTTTAAAATGCGGGGAGACAAGATTCATCTACGTACATACTAAAACTACGTACGTATGTCCTAGAACGAGATCTATCTATGCATTTGTATATTATGTTGTATTAAATAATTTGTGGTTGTATGTGCATTTTATACTTGTGTGTGAATTTGCACAGCAAATGCTTGCAAGTTATATAAATGCATGATCAGATGACGATGTAATGTTTTTCTTATTTGTATTTATCTTTGCATATAGACTTGATATCGGCTCAATTGGAACGGAAGGAGAAATTGATGGGAGCTCTGAGTTCGGAAAAAACTCGGTTGGCTAAACTACGCCAAGAGATCACCCTCCTCCGCACCAAACTTCATCCACTTCGTGATGTAAGTGTTTATAGTTATTTTACATATACTACTAGTAAATACTATATCTTATAAGTACTATCTATAATATACTTGAGCTATTAACTTTATTTAATCTATTATCCTATGCATGAATATGAAATCCTTTCATCTTTTCAGTTAGATTTACTTGTTATAGTTTTAACGTCACATGCATTGCGACACAGTTCAAGTTGTAACTACAGGAGCTTTCAATTAAAAGACAAAAAAAAATATATTCATTACGCAAATCAAAATTGACCCATTTGGAGAAATTCCCTTTAAAAGAACCTAAGCTTTCCCAAAAGAAAGTTAAATTACTTATGTAATGCTTATCAGTCAGATTTTTTTAGCAATTTTACAACTCTTTTGACTAAAGCACAGTCATTTTGCGCAATTTTATAAGAAAAACATGTATATAAAACCTACAATTTTAAAAGAGATTCATTTATGCACTATATTCAAAACTTTATCTCCTTTTTGTCAAAAATACTTACTTTCGTTATGCAGGTAACGTTTGCCTTTCCAAATTCGCAATATCTTAATGGATGTATTTATTGCACAAAAGTTATTGGTTCCCCTGTATACATAATTAATATCCGTACTTATCATATCTTAAAGTCTGTGCCATTACTTTGTGAAGATTGATATAAAAGTTATTATGCATAATGTGCATATGTACAACTATGTAATGTGAAAGAGCAAAAATTATTAGGTATAATAGTAATCTGGCTAGAGAGCGGCTGTTCTTATTTTTCCCCTGTGTAAAAACAAGCAAAAATACATACGATATGACGAAGAGACGGCGGTATGGCAGGCAGGCAGCCTTAGTATAGTTATAGTTCCATAATATGAGTTACAATTTTATAGAGCTTTAGTTTAGACAAGGTATTTGTTACGTTGTGTTATGTTATGTTAGGTGTTAGTATTAGTTTCTCATATCTCTACGTATGTACTTTAGTATGTATGTATATGGTATGGCAAGAGATTTTCACACTCTGGAGCATTATTTCTTCACTGCAGCGCTAATACATATTGCTATAATGCATGCAGAATTGTTTTAACTGTGAAGTGTATCTTTAGGTGAGGATGAACTTGTAATGTAATTCTGTTGCAAAACTATTTTTACCATGTTGGATGAAAAAAGTCCGCTTGATGACGTTGGTTCTTTCGTTTCTCTTCATTCCTTCATGCCTACTTTTCGCTATTACAAATACTCTATACGTATCAGGAAGCTCACACTTGACAAAACTACTTTTTTGCTCTGTCGAGAATGTGTGAACTCTCATTCATTCGGATTTTTCAATTTTGCACTTCCATTTCATGGCACGAGACGACTAGTAGAGTAGAGAGTATCTCAGGCGGGTCAAATCTTCTACTATACACTTTTCTACCATTACATACTATGTGGCCTAAGGATTTGCATATTCATAAGGTTATTTATATAGTAATCCCCAGAGTACACTAGGAATACGAATTAAAGAATAAGTATGTGCATTTTACTTTAAATATTAATCTTTGTTAACATCTTTAAATATTAATCTTTATTTATCGTTTGTTGCGCTAGATGAAAGTATTCAGTATTTGGCAGATTTGGTACTAAAAAAATCTAATTTATTAGCTTTTCTTTAATTTTTATCTCTTTTAACGTATTTTTGTGTCAATATTCATAATGGTAAAAAAATTTCCTATTGAGAATCGAGTGTATGCCGTAAATTTGAATTAATATATAGGTATTGATAGGAAAACGCTTAAAAAACTGCACTGTTAAACTGCTAACTCTAAATTCTTCTATTAAAAAAAGAATGTTACAAATTGCAATACATGCTACTTACATGGGCCAAATGGAATTTAGGCGTCTACTATACAGAAGTTACTCTCTTTTGTGTACATAACACAAAGTTCAACCGAGGCTATTAAATACGGCCCTTGTAATATAGGAAAGTTCTTTATCTTTCAAAACATGCAATAATAAGTGTATGTAAAAGGTTATAGACATCTTACTTATTATAAAAACTTTAAAGTACTGACAAGTAGTTAAGCTTTATAGACATTAATATTAAGTCGAAAACAAATTTGTCGTCGTGAATTGGAATAGATGGAAGAGAGTTTCGAGTTTTGGCCGTTAACTGTAGTTTGTTGATGAGAAAATGTTAGCGGTATATCAGGGAAGTGAAATTCCCATTAAAATGCAAGTTATTGGTAGTAATATAGAGTAATGCATGTTAGTAGTAAATAATATAATATTAAGTAGTACAATGTGGATATTATGCATAGAAGAAAGTTTTAAATACTGATATTGGCTAAGCTTAAGACTCTTTCTCTGCTGTGTAAATAATAATGACAGTAAATAACGACATGGGCAATAAAGCAAAATAAAAGGAATCTTTTTAATAGGGGAAAGCATGGGTTTAAAATCCGGGGGAATTCTTGATGCTCATAAATGTGGGTTGTGTCATTCCATTCCATTCATTCATTCATAATGTCATGAGTGAGAAGTCTCATGAGCTACTACATATCAACTAAGTATTATATTGTAGAAATGCTGCCTTAAGTCGTAAAACTTAGTGTACAGTATTCACTATTATTCTGGGTATATGTACGTATGAGTTTAAAGTATAAAACTTCTTTAAGAAAGAAAGAGAGAAAGAAAACTAAACTGGAACTAGTATACTAAAGACTAACTATTTTTATGGATGCCAAATGGCATTCGCCCGACAACATTGCTGTTCGCTGGCAGGCTGGCACCCAACGACCCAACCCCATATTTTATTCTCAAGTATTTAACTGTTCCGTTATGTTTTGCTAGGACAATATAGTGCAGATATCCTGCAAAGTGATTTTGTGAATGCAGATTTTCATTTATGTTTAAAAGCTTTTCGAATTTAGCAAATTCTTTAGGAAAACTTTGTTCCGAGACAGTCATTTAGAAATAAAATGGATTATATTATAACAGATGCATTGCACGTTCCCACATTGTGGGGAATAATCGCATGTACTATTTAGTCTGATTAGAAGGGAAGTTAAAATATCTACAACATCACACCAAACTACACCACTTTGTGTGTAAATATTTTTTATCTCTTGCAGAGATCTACGATCTGTTCATTCTCCTGGATCTAGTTTTCAACAGTGCACTTATCTTCAGTTTAACAAATATTTTTCCCAGAAATACGCAAACTACAAACACACATAATACTTTACGATATCACACTACTGTATATCATGCCAGTATGTGGTAGGAGTTTAAGGATTCGTGGTTCGTTGGTATTCCTAAGTTACGACTTGCTTTCTTTTCTTTCTTATGATATTCTTTTAGTGTAAATGTAAATGCAAACGAAAAACTATTTTGTTGTCTTTGTGCTCATTGTACATAGTAAATTGGGGGATTTAGCAGTATGTAATTAGAAATTTGTAACGTTTCCTAACGGAAAGGGTCATGATTACTCTCATTATTCTTATTTTACTCAATGAATAACAAGTAGAGTTGTCTACAGTTTAGGGGAAACATTTCTGAGGTTAGTTTAGGAATGATCTCTCTCGATGGGCGACATACTTAATCTACTTCACTTTGCTAAAACGATTTTGCTAAGTCTATTTTCAGTTAGTAATGAAAATACTAACTATCGTACTTAAACTTTGCAAGCCAGCATGATCTACTTATCTATAATATGAAATTAATTATTAATCATAAACTACTTTTAATTTCATTGATGTTCTGGTTAAAAATTGTATGCATTATGAAATTATTAAACTACACTATGGAATTATGGATATTATGTATTATTGGTAGTAAAATATTAAATCATAACGTTTATGTAATAAATGATACAATGTAACGTAATTAAGAATAAAAACATTATAATGATGATACATTCGAGTGTGGTATTGTGTTAACATTGAAAATGTATTTATTTTTACAGCTTGAAAGGCTGAAAGATGAAAATCAAAGATTAAGAATTGAATGTGATTTCATGACGAAAGAAGTTGATCTATACGACAATGGTACAGGTAATTCTAATACATCTTCTATACTACTTACAGTATTACCTCTCATTAAATAATGACATGGATCAATTTATGTACAATTCAATTTTACGCTAAAAATTATTACAATGTAGTACAATCTACTTAATCTCCTTAGTTCTGAAATTGTTGAATGTAATATCTTATTGTGCAGGGTTTACCAAATGCATTAATCAATTTTTTGCTTATGATAATTAGAATTGTATAACAACAATGTTATATTTTGACTTTTCAGTTCCTTTGGGCGAGACTAGTGAAGAGTTTTACCGAGGAATCAATCCAGGTCAAGATGCTCATGAATTGTTTGGTTACAACAACAACAATCGTCGAATTCTCGGTTACGGAGGCGAGAATGAGAGACCAACGCTTTTCAATGCAGAAATTGACCAATGGGTTAGAGGGATGCCACCGCCACGACCACCGCCCCCGAGATTTCTTCCTCTACCTCCTCAAATTGATTCACCCAACGGTGAATGGGTGTGTAGCATGTGTACATTCCAGAATCATCCTGACCTTGCCCATTGTGAGCAGTGTGGAATGGTTCGAGTTAAACCCCCGACAAGTAAGTTGAAGGGCTTTCAACGGTTTAAAGAACCCGAAAGTGAAAATCTTACATACAAATGCAGTTTTTATGAATGAATTTTTTATTACTACTTCAGCAGAAACAAATATCTCTAATATTTAGAAATAGTAGACAAGACAGATGTTGTGAATTTTTATATAAGAATAAGGTACAAGTTTCCAGATTGTAGACTGGAATTTCATATTTTTCTATCTTGTCTTGTCTTGTCTTGAGTGTTTACTGTTTATCCGATTTCCCGTCATAAATAAAGTTGAGATTCTTTTATAATGACTAAATAGAAATATAAGTTAAACAGGAAGCGGGCAATAATTCACTCCTTAAAGAATGCAGATAGTATAGGGGGAAGTTTATATTATGCAAAATGTATTTCAGTTGTATTTCAGTGCAAACTTTTGGCCAAGTTCAAGAGTACATTTTTGGAACTGTTTAGCTACATACGCGCTATACGTTACATTATTGTTACTTATTCAATGAATTAGAATAGAAAGCCTCTTTAGACATCACATGCCATTGCTAACTGATGCTATGTGATGTCTGTATTCTTTAATTTGTTTATTTTAACTTTTTTCATTTTGTTAAGAGCCTTAATATTGGTATTTAGGCTTTTAGTGCTAACAATTGGGACAAGTAGATTGCTAATACGTGTTTGTAAGTATTTATTCCTAAATATTCAGTTGTACTCTGAATCTTTAGCAAAGAACAGAGCAGATCATTGTACTGTATTGAACAATGTACAGATACAATACAGAATGCAGCAAGGAAACGCAAAAATACAGAACAATAAGTACTTAACGTCTTTTTGGAATTAGTTGTTTGCAGTCAAGTCAAAACTGAAAGTCAAGTCGGTGTATTATACAGTTAAATAAATGGAGTGAGCACATGAGCGACATTTTAGCTGCCGATACAGTGTTATTCTAAGACTGACTTTCATTATATTATATAAATATATTAGGATTCAAATACTCGTTTAAGTCGTACTTACTTTAATACTTTACTTACGTAATAGTTATCGTATCGACCAATCTTCCTTCAAGTTTAGACGTTAGTTCTCTTCGTTTTAGTTAGCATTAACTTAACTTAGACTCTTTCCTTAGCTCTAATTTTAGAAATCAGACACATTAATTTTACTTGCACTCTGTTCTGCTCTACTCTGACGGTATAATTCTATCAGTACGCAAATATGTAGTACAGATATATACGTTGTTTCGAAAATGCGAACTTGTTTCGATATACTGATAGTTCTTTTACATATACCAACTGTTAATATGTTCTACTCATGCAAAAAGTTGCATTGCAAATTGCAAGGCGGAGATACAAATACCAATAATATGGGCACAGAGTGTAAGAAAAATCATTAATGACTCGTCTCGTTTGGATTCGATGTCTATTTCGACAATAGTCTATAAAAATCTTTATGCAGCTGTTTTAGCAAGTCAAAGAATAGTTTTTATGATAATGCTGACGGAAGGGATTCTAGGTATAGCTTTTGGCTTAACTAACAGTGACAATTATCTCATTACCAGATTTCGAGATTTTCAAAGATATTCTGTTTTATTGGGTATTCTAAGACATTTAGTACTATTGTATGTGCATAATAGTGTAATGTTAATGCTCACGCTTTTAACATTAACATCTTTGTTAAAGTTCTTCTACTAAATAGTCTTGTATGTACTGTGTATAAGTAAAATATTTTGCTCATTTTTGTTCATGCCCCATTATGTATGTACTTGTTTGCAATTCTTTGATCTATGTAAAAGGAAGAGAGTTATTTTGTATTTAAGTCGAGTATTTTAATGAGGATGGTAATTTGAAGTGTACTAATGTAGCATGAGCCCGTTTAATAAGGATGACAATTTCTTGGTTGTTAGGTCGAGAGCAAAATATTCGAATCAGAGTAGTAAGACATCAGCAGCCTCCCCATAGGCGTGTTGTTCATTCTTGGGCTGTCTAACACCAACTGTGCTATCAAAGGAGAAAATCTTTGTTACATAAAATAGTGAATTCGTCAGGTCAGATGTTTCATGTCAATTCAGTTCAGTGAGCTGAGCAAAGCAAATGCAATGCAACGGTAGACAAAAAATTGGCCCCAGTCGTGTCGTAAACGTACGTACTTTCCGATGGATTTGGAGCAGAAAAGGAGGATGAAAAAAGTTGTTGATTTAATGTGAAGTTGGTAAATTTTAGCATTCCTTAGTGTGACTTTCGGGTTTCCCCTAAAAACTAACGTGTGTGCGCTTACGATTAGTATTCATCTACTTTTAATTAGGAATTACATAAAATCCTTTCGACTAACGTTGAATGCACTTTTGTTAAACTTTTTCACTTCACTTCGGTTGTAAATCCGGCATTTGTGTTACCTACTAAAAAAAACCCTTGAAACTTTTACCTACATATGAAAATATTTAGTACTAA
>JAQFYC010006996.1:0-11210 GCA_034694165.1 Tomocerus mixtus
CATCTTTTAATGCTTTTCTTGCATTCATTTTGCGTTACAAAATGGGAAGTCCCTGGCAACCCCTTATATATTTATTCAGTTATCTCTGCACTCGCCCTACTACGTCACAAAATCACCCATTCCACCCAATTTCGATTTTTCGAAATTTACTATGGGGATTACCGCCCGTTGCTTGCATCTTATAATTCCTTATAATTTACCCAAAATAAAAATTCAGCAGTAACTCTCACTGACCGGGGGGATAAAAATTTAAAATATCTATTAGCAGACTAACAACCAAAATTGACCGTGAAGACCATATTGAAAATTAGGCTAGTTGTTCTAAATTATTTGTCACAATGGCAGACCAAAATAGTAACAGCTTCACTGGTCGGATCCCGACGGGTTTCCGGGCGCTTCAAGATATGTTCAGCAGACGCCAATGTATATCGAATATGTGGCTTTTGGGACAACTGTCCATGATGATGGCAATGAGCCCGTTTATTATACTAGGAGTCTGGACCGCATTATGGTATCTGCTTTGTAATATTGAAGTATTTCTCTGGGTATGGTTTTTCTTCTTCGTCCTCTTCATAATTTTTATGAAGTTTTTGGACAATAGTCGTGGTCAAGAGACTTCTCCGGAACCTGATCCTGTTGTGTCCACCATTCTTATTCGTCAAATTCAAAGTGAGCAGGCGGAGATCAATGCACCTGAACTGGCTCCAAAAGAGGAAGAGGAGATAGGAACAAAGCCTCAAATTGGGGATCAGCTAAATGTACCCAATAAAGAGACAGAAAGTTCTCCACATGAAAACACTACAGTACCAGTCCCTAAAAAGAATATTCAAAGTGGGGATCAGCTAGAAGTGCCACAGGAGTAAACTAGATTATGACGTTACACAACCGGCCTGGAACAACCTGCGATCTCAATAACAAATACTAGTTCTTAAAATTCCAAAGAACATCCATTAAAGCTTTATCGTCCTAGAATAACTTTGTACTTCGATGATTTGAACTAGTGATGATTGGCAGACTAATTCAATATAATTGGCAATTGATGAAATAATCATGTCATTCAATTGAATACAAGAATACTTTATGGCAATGAGAATTTATTATGAAATGATTGTAGATTTATACAATAGTGCCTACAATTACACATTAATCCTAATTCCAAATTACAAGTATGTTTCGTTTAAAAAAATTTTGAATAAATTCTATTTTTATAAGCTGAACAAGAAATAAATACCTGTCTGTCACAAGTAATTATTTGATTACAATTTTTGCTGTACTTTTTAATACAAATTCAGTATCATAATAACTTAACTTCTAATGTTCATCTTAATCTACAATTTCCAGACGCGATTACATGGTAAAAATCAAGATTACTCTTATGTGCTCATTCTTGTGGCACACATGAAAAAATATTTTTAATTAAACCTATTACTTGAACCTTTTATTGGTTAGAATTGATATCCTCCTTTTCAACTGTTTCCTTTGGCAAAACACCAATCTACAAGGAAGAAATAAAATTTTAATAATGTCTATTTAATAATATTTAATAATAATGTACATATTAACAAAAATATATTTCACCTATAATATTTAAAGTATAAAAACGAGTTAAACGAGTGGTACCTTGCATATTGAGCCCATAGACTTGCGGACGGACAGCATTCTTAACGACATATTTGTTGAGCTACTGCGGCGAGAAGGAGTGAGGGGAGAGCCTGTTAATTAGATCACATAAGAAATTAGACAATAAGATAAGATCAGCTAGAAAGTCAATTAGGTAAAATTATAAAGAAAAAGGCTCAAAAGTAAATGCCATATATAGTTGTCGTACCTTTTACAATGGAAAGTCGTGTAGCCATTCTGGGAGCCGGAGTACGTTTCAGGGGACTACTAACTTCAAAGAATCCACCTTCAAATTTCTTTTCAGGAGACGATGGCTCCTTAGTCATGCCTTCAACTTCTTCTACCTTTTCTACAATTTGAGGTTCTATAACATTCTGCCGTTTTCCTAGATAATAGCAACATACACATTATAGTGCCTAGCGCTAAAAATTAAAACTAAACACTAAACATAATAATCATGGTAGTTAGTAGTTTAATGAATATTTACTAGCAAGAAATTCTCGAATCCCCTTGGATGCCTTCACTGATTTCCGTGGAACTGCAACAACTCCCATGTTTTCTGATTTAGCGGTGACATACGATTTGATAGGCTTAACTGGCAATTCTTTCTTCCATCCATTCATTTGCATCTTTTTTAATTCCTCGAATTGCGATTTCACAGCTTCAACCTAGATATATTGAGATGAGAATTTACTAATTATATAACCAATACCCTAGGTACGAGTATGAAAATATTATAACGATGACTGGCTTAGAGTTTGAATGCTCTATGAACAAATGAAATTATTTTAAAATAATTTTTATACATTTTCTATATCAACCTACCTGTATGACTGCTACGTCCCACCATCCTTGCAAATCGCAGGGTAAAATTGGACCGGGATCAGTTTCATGACATATGTAAGAGTAGAGTAACTGGCTAAATTGAGGTAGCTTCGAGTCAAGCAACAAGTTCACTCTACCTATGGAGCATGTGATGTCCTCACGAACATCTTCAGGAATGTCAGGCCACCCAACAATATTTTTCCATTCGTTGGAATGACACTCTAGCTCCGCACATGCTTTTGAAAACGTTTGACTACATCAGAATAGATAAATAACATAAGCATCCTTTTAAAATAAAATAATGTGTAATTAAACTACGTTGCAGATTCCGGTCGCTTACTTAAACGCTATGAAGAAAGAATCCATTGCTTTTGGCTTAAGTTTTTTCGGAGCAGCTATAGGAACAACTACCTCCACAGTTTTTGAAACCCCAACAGAAGTATCTGAGCTCGTTACCACATCTTCCTTGGACACCACGCTAGGAATTTTCTTCTCCTCCTTATTAGGGGAAATGTTGTCGTCAGGTGGAGGTGATTTACCTTTACTACTTATTTTAGTTATCGCAAGTGTCTTCATTTTGCTTATTGGGGGACGGGGAATTGGGTTAACTGCTACGGTTGGCTGAGTTTTTGTCATAGCCCTCGTCACTCGCCTCGTGTCTAAATTATCTTTAGTGCCGACGACTTTGGACAATCCATGGGTGGGCACGGGGCGTGGTTGAGCTGTGACGTTGCGGGGTTTATTAATATTTAAGTTCGCTTCAAAAGGTCCCTTTACAATGCCTGAGGGTTTGTTAGTTTGACCACCCTGTTTTATAATGTACGACAGTTAATAATAACACCTTGTGCAAAGACGAACCATCACATGATACATAATTAATTTGGTATGTACAAATACAAAAACAGATGTAGTTACCTTGAAAGGTGGCTTGGCACTTGCTTTCATATTCGCTGTTACTGCTTCTTTTTCTCTCTTCCATCTTAACAATTGCTCTTTTCTAGTTTCTTTCGCCGTTTCTCGGTTATTTCCAGGATTATTTATATTGCCATTGGAACTTTGAACCTTGTCCTTAGCGACTACTGGTATTGGCTCGCATTTGCGTTTCTCCATTAGAAGTTGAGTACGCTTGTTTTTGATCCCCCCTTGAAAATTTGTCATGCGAGCACCTCTTCTAACCTCAGGATCCTTGGAAAATTTTATGCTCTGCTTTTTGTGATATGCGCTGAAGCCAGCTTTAGTTTTTACTTCGATTTCGAGCTCCTCCCTGTATTACATTTTTATACCAGATTACTATTAAAAGTTGAAATACTTATATTATACCATGCCTGTTTATTTATTTATACTTCAATACGTATATATAAGATCAGTACAAACTCTACAAACAGAGAAGCACGAAGATAATTTACATGCACTAACACAAATTGGACAAATCGGTGAACACAAACAAAAATATATTGGTTGCCTATGAACAGTAACATATGACATTACAAGCATGACAAGCACAATAAATTGAATAAAATGTAAAATTGTGAATGATTTACAGAAGGAGAGGCACATAGATGAAGACAGACAAACAGTCAAAACACATTGCATGCAACTAACTTGTGGACGTCGATTTCTGAAATTCTGTCTTCTTCCCGTACTTGACTGAGACTTGCTCTTTCGGGTCCATTAACTTCTTTTAATTTATCTTCATAGAATTTCCTATAGGGCCCAAACACACTTGGAGAAAAAGGACGGTATTGAGACATGATTTATGTGTATAACCAATGTATTATGTGTGAGTGACTGTTATTAACCATGTGCTCGTGTCGTCCCTGAAGCAAATGTGTAAATTATTCAATTTTCAAGTAAATTGTCAAGTTTGTGTTTATCATGTAGATATATTTGTATTCCAATAAAAAATAAATAGTTAGAAAATAGATTAAAAATACCCCAATGATTGTACCAAGAAAGAAGGTGGAGTGGAGACAGATGACAGAAGGACAGATGGCTAGATGACAAAAGGATAAGTCTGCTGAAGTCGTAAAGCAAGCCAAATCCTTCCCCGTTTGGGTGCCTTTTTATGTCAATGTGGTTAGTCGTTGGATTTCAGTGAACAGTGAAATGCTGCCTACTGACCCGTACTTTCAACTTTCTAAATCAAATATGAAATAAGGTTCAACAAATAACATACATTTAAGATCGCAATAATTTCGTATTTAGTTTTAAGTTTAACATTTATTTATATGTTATATGAAATAGAATGCTTCAACGACTTCCACCCAGCCTTAAGTTAATAAAATAAGTCTTATTTACATTAGTTTTGTTCCAAAAATATTTTAACGTGATCACGGTCACAGTTGCTTTTTTTACAAAAAATGATCTAATTTATTTATTAATTTAGAGATTTTGGAGAGATTAACATAGCGTACCTTCTTTAAGTGTTAAGAATAAGATGCAGTTTTATAACTCCTCCAACTCCAACTACTGTCAGTGTCAACGGAACAAAGCACATAAATATCAACAAGCAAAGTTGCAAAGCAAACGGATGAGATCGCGCGTATTCACAGATTCATGTAATGAATAGAGTTGCCGCTTTTACTTCAATGATAACCGTTACCACTTCTCTTGTTCTCTGCAAAAGCTTTCAGTGTGGCTGATCTGATCCTCATGAGATGACGAAGAGAAGAGGAAATCAATGGAAATACTATGAACTACTTTTGAAGAAATGAAAAAAGTCGATTCATAATTATTTGCTGAATTTGGAGCAGAAGTTTACATTAGTTTACAAAATAGTCTCACATTGCCCATACCAAGTCCACCTCAAGTCATAATTAAGTTGTTTAAATATTTTGCTAGGTTTATTGATGGGTTTACTGGTTAGATTTATACCACTTATACCAGTAGTACCTGTACGAATTTACATGTTTGAATTCTGTAATAAAGCGATGCAATACAGCCCCATTATTTTAATAAGCATAAATTATTTATTGTTATAAAATCATATATACGTAGTAAGTAATATTGTGTCAGTGTACATTGTTTAATACATTTAACAATCTTATCGAATTATGCAATTATGCAAATATTATGTAAACGATATTATATATGCATAGGTACTTACTTGTACTTGTACACTTGATTTATTACCATCTTTTTCAAGTACTGCTGCTGCGAATAAATAATTTAACATTTATCGGTAAGTAGTAAGTAGGTAATAAGCGAAAGCCTTTGAATATTCGAATCTTAACTTTGCTTTGGAACTAACCTGTACACATGTACTATTTCTATGATTGAACAAATAAAAAGTTGTATCAAGATTCATTTTTTTTGGAATATGTGTACATTTTTGTATAAATAAACAATACTCGATATTTTTGTTTAATTACGCACATGAAAAGGTAGATTGAGTTGAGATTAAATACCATAGCATAAGTTATAAGTAGTAATAGTAATGTACTTTCGTCTTTGTCTCAAAATAATGTACATAAACGTAAACCTCCCGTATGTACAAATATGAGAGACTTTGCAAAAACCAGAAATAAAGAGCAGAGTGTAGCAATAAGTTATAGTTGTAGCAAGGGAACGATAAAAGATCAACCGTAGTTATTCGTAGCCTGAAGTGGTGATGCTGTTTTAACAACTATTAATGGTGTTTGGTTGGAAGGCTGGCTAAATGGTGCTCGGGAAATCCCGGAGTTAATACTTGAGCTTTTTGGTTTACAAAAAAACTTGGCAAGTTCTATGAGAAATAGAGTTAGAGCTAATACAAGTCCAGCCAAAAGAACATAAAAAGCCCCACTGAAGTGTTTCAAGGTTAATTCAACAGACTTTTCATCATCCGATTTTTTAGCTTTGTAAGATTGATTGGTATGAAACCACCATTCTCGTTTCAATCTTCTCACATTAGCGAAATCCATTTTCTCCCAAATTTGAGGAAAGTACTGTGGAAGAGTGTATGCGATCCATTGCCCAAAATTGAGTCTGAATATAGCTTTAGTCTCTAACACCAAACACCACCAAATATTATAAGTAACCGCAGGAGCAATTACCAAAGAGCGCATATCCTGATCACTAAGATTCCTCTGGGTTAGATGCCTTAAGGAGAAGTCATAGCAAATGCAAGCAAATCGAGACTTTACTACCTCATTGAGACAGTCTGTTCCCCAGCCTCGGATTATTTTCATTTCTGCAACCAATTTAACATAAACTGGGTCAGTAGAAATAGCTAGAGTATTATATGCACTATCCCCGTGTTTCATGAAGCCTACTTTAAAATCAGAGTAGGCGAGTTCGTCGAAAGTCTTTGGCAAAACTTCCATAACCGGGAAAGCCATCAAAGCAACCATTTTGGAACGGTAAATACAAGTAGCAATCAAAGTAAAAAACAACCAAAGGGCTACAAAGATTCGTATGGGTTGTGCCGTCGGCAATATAACTGATTGATCCAGAATAGAGCCCAATGAAAATTCAATTTGCTTCGCCAAGGGCCAGGATCCGGCAGCGGAAAAATTTCTATCATAGCGCTGGATAATTTTGTTCTGGAGCATAAAAAATATAAAGGAGAAGAATGTTGCTGCAATGATGCAAACCCAGAGATTCCAGTGGAATGGCCATAGGAGTGTTGCTGGTGTGAATATCTGTGTTCCCTTTGCAGTGACAAAAGTCAAGTAGCCGAAATCGTATATGGTAGTGTAGTCGACAACTTCCATTCGCAAAGGAGTTCCAACGGTGGCTACACCAAAATCTGCATTGCCTGCTACAATATCTCCAGTCGTCCCAAACCATGTTCCATTCGGTAATTTCAATCCCGTTCCACCACCTCCAATGGACACAAACATCGTATACGTAAAATTGAATTTAACCATCAGATATTCTTCCAGCATCCATTTCCAGTGACCTCTTTTTGCATTTCGAAGTCCCACCCAATCTTCTACTTCAATCATGGAACGAACATAAGGAGCTGTAATCCTGAGCACCCTTCCTTGGAAGTTTCTCACAAAGTCGGGAAACAAGTATGTACTGTTCAATTCGTTCTTTAGCTCAATAATTTTAGGATAGCCTCCATTACAGTAAAAACATGCAGTTTTGATAAGAAAACTTCCATCAGGGTTTTCCGCAATCGCCAATCTGAATTTTATTCTCATAGGAAGCTCGCGTATCGAAATAATTTCCTCCATGATATCCTTTCGTGTTATGAAAATGTAGCGATCCTCATCTTTCCTCAAGATTGGACTCTGGACTGGACTCAGCATATTTGATATTTCTTTAAAATATTTCGGATTTGTCTCTTCAATCATCATCACTATTATACCACACGGGTGACTCCTCCGATGATTATTCCCCACCGTTGCTGGAAATATCACGGGAAGAGTTTGATTTCTTCCTTCCGAACTTTTGTTAGAGTAATACGGATAAGGGAACTTGATGCTGAAGAGGTTAATATTAGTGTTGCCAACTACTAAATCAACTGTATCCCCGTTGTCTTTCCCATCTTGGAATAGCATCATAGTACAATTCCAAAAGTCTTGATTAATTAGATTTATTACAAACTTCTGCAGGTGGCTAGGAGGGTTTTGGTTTTGATGGAAATACTTTCGAGCAGCTGTGTAATTTATGATAATCAATAATTGGAACAAAAATAATTTAGCCTGTATCCCCACCATTTTCAACACTGGAACAAATATTAGGCAACTCACGCTTTTCAAAGGGAATTCCACAAAACTTTTCTGACAAAAATTAGTTTTCCTCTGAAATACAACAACCAACAGAATAGAATATCATCAGGCCCACAGCTACATAAGCCAATAAGTTTTCTAGATGTACCTACTAATAAATTCCGTGGGCTCTCATTATCATATCGAATTCCTGAATAGACAAATCTGACAGGGAAACTAATAAGAGCATAATAATCACATCAATAATATCTTAGAGGTCGAGTTGGGTGTTTCTACTCCAGAGCTAACCCGTTATCCCAATCCAAATATAATTTGAAATCGAATTAAGTTCAATTGACAGGTCAGTGGACACACCCACTGTCTTAGTTTGCACATGTGTATCATGTAAATATTATGAATCCCAAGAAAATGGATAACAGGAAAACCATTTCCATTTATCTCTAGATTAGGTAACAATCTAAAATCTGAATAAGTACCTTTTTCCTATATAGGTAGGCCACTGTAAAAAATTCAATTTTCATTTACATACACATTAGAACCATTTTGCTATCAAATGCAGATTCATTGTACAAGGAAAACGCTTATGTGGCAAATTATGCTGGTGGATTAGGAAATAATACTGTCTAAGTGTATACACTCATAACATAATATTTTGTACATATCGAATCAAATCGAATAATGATTTTTATCGACTAATCGAACAAAATTGGATAATCGTATATGCATCGAATCAAATAACAAAATCTTTGTTTTATTCCACCTAACCACCTCTAGCATACAGAAATGATTTGAAATAATTTTATAGTGGTTTCATTTATGATTGAATAGGGCATTAATATAGATATGATATTTTGGTAGTTAGTACTATTGCCAAAATTGTCTTAATGGTCTGTCAATTATACTGTAAAATAATATGATATCTCTGACTGTGGACTGATGTTAGCAAAATACCTATAGATTCATTTACTAACTATATACCGATTGTATCTATACACATTTATTACCTTTTTTGGATATGCATGTATCTTTAGTAATTTTACTTTTGGGAATTATAACAAAGGGACAAGGCTATATTAGTATTATTATACATACAATACAATGATATTGCATGTACGGTAGGTTTACCCGCACAGTTTGCTTTGGATATATATATACCCGCACCGGGGTGTCCGTTTAGGAGAGGAATTTTTTATATAATTCATTAACAATTAAGGAGCTAGCATTTAGTATTGCAAAACTATATACCCAATGCAAGAGGATACGTAAGCTAAGTTAGCTAATACTTAATAAGACTCTTTAATTTTTCATCCCGTCGCGTCAGGTAGTTGCTTCGTTCCGTGTCCTGTCATTCGGCTCAAACCGCTGTAGTGTTCCAGTAAAAGTCAAAATCCATAATAATGACATATTGAGCCCAATTTTGAACTTGACCTCCCTTTAAAGCCTCAATGTCAAACAATATGGCAAAAGGTTTAACTATGTGACTGCTGGTGACTCAATCCGTTCATGAGTTGGTTCACAGAACCGGTGGGGCGGATGGACATAGATATTCCATTCCTTTTAAAGATATTTATTAACTATAATGACAAATACACAATACACACATTGACGACCAATTTGTTCGCAAATGCGGACACGGATAACACACTCTGGGACTTTTAAGACATATAGTATACTTATAGTCCACAGGGAGAGCATGTTTAATGAAAGTTGAAGTCTGGCTGGGCCCCGTTTCCTTTGGTGTATTGAAGGACAAGCAGAATACAATACAAAACTCGTGGTGGTACTGATACCTATTTATGTTTTATGTCGGTGACCCTGGATTCTTCGATTCTACAACCAAATGATGAGTATGTTAATGTTACCAATAATAACTGAGAATGTGCAAACGATTAGTGAAAGGAGTTTCTCAATAATAATGAGGACTTGAGGACATTACCATTTGACAATGAACTGGACATGAATGTATAAATCTACTTTTTTGACAGTTTTGTGTACCCTATTCATGACCACATGGCAGTATACACAACTAAACGTCGACTTTTTAATTTGCAATGCATAATACAATATCAATCGAGGAAAGCTGTGCGTAATTGCATACATTAAGTGGAATATCTGTAAATATTGGTTAATCACTACAAGGAGTAAAGACAGCAATTCTAAATGATCTACATGTACACATTGACATCGTAGTATTTTATGGCTTTCTATTAAATATTAAACAAATTACGCAACTACAACTACGGTCTGCTATTGTGCAATTGCATACATGTTTTACATATACATGGCACACGTCAGCAGGTATGCAAATCATTTAGAAATATTTCCTCAATTAAAAGTGGGGTAATGGAATAATCGATGTCCTAATTACATTAACCAGTCTGGCCATACAAGGTTTTGTATTTGCATTGCAATCTCCAGGTTTACTATCTATATATCCTCAGTTCATAGTCAATATCCTCTCATATACCTGTATAATTAAGTAAAAGTGGACCATTTAGTCCAAAGGAATTTCACTTCACGGTCAATTCGGATGCATTTCTTGTCACTGGAACTGAAAGGGCAAACAATTTCTTAGTAAGCCTTTATGTATTTTGCGTAGCCTTTACTTTTGTCATTATACTTAATGGATCGATTTGCAGATATGTAATTTATCCTAAAAAAACTTTTAGATGACCAGTCTACTAGGACAATCCTACTAAAATTGGTTCTTTAGGACTACAATTGACCCCTACCAAATTAAATTTGACACATTAGGGACTAATTTGCGCAGAAAAGCTTGAGATTTTTATTTCGTAATTTACTACCTTGGACTTCGACCCTTTTAACTTTGACCATGTAGATAGATATGAGATATAATATTACGATGCAAAATAAGACTTCCTATATAATAATGTCATTTTAATAATCCTACGAAGATCTATTAAAAATGTCGATCCTGACAATTTTATTGTGATGCTGTGAGACATGTGTCAGTGTCATCATTTTGCTCGCCTTTGTAATGATAGTTGAAGTGGGTACATAAATAAAAAATTCTTACAATTTAATTGTATATTTGAATATTTCTATGAATGTAATGCATTTATTGCGTGTTATATTATCATTTAT
>JAQFYC010006997.1:0-11209 GCA_034694165.1 Tomocerus mixtus
GAATAGCAATCCAAGCTGATCTCTGGAATGGTTGAAGGTAGGCCAGGAATGAAAGGCTTTCGTCCTCGAGGACAACGCAAGACAGGAAATTGTACTTGTCAGCATCCATAACAATTAGTGTGGATAGAAAAATCGCTGCATATTCGTCGGGTACTCGGCCGTAGACCACTTGGAAACCAATCTCTTCGTCATTCTCCACCTTTTCAGTTTCGGCAGTGGTGCTATGAAAATTGTGCAGTACGATGCAGAGTAGTATGTTCTCCATCTCTATTTCCAAAAAGGAATGAAAAGGTGTGAGGAAGTAGTGGACTGTGTCGTGACAATCGGTATCATAGGAAAACCTTTCACTCAAAAGGTGGATAAGTTTCGTCCTCAGTTCTTTCGACCGCAAGGGGATGCCATTTCCCAAATATTCCAACTGGCATTCTTCCCTATTGAATTTTGGAATAATGTAATGGACGTCCTCCTCATTTTCCTCCAGCGACAGCACAAACAAGACGAGATTATACTCATATTCTGAAATGTCCTGTAAGGCTAACATTTTTGCCAGTTGCCTTCCCTTCTTAACCGCATCTGAACTGAACAGAAGATAAGCTGGACCCATTTGTAGTGCCATAATGAATCGTGTACTGTCATCGAAACCTATGATGTACTTTGTTGCGGATATTGCATCTTTGTCACTTGGATTCAGATCTATTGAGATGTGACCAGTACAAGGAATTCTAGAAAAATTGCGACGTGAAGCAACAATTTCTCCATCCATCATAAGCCAGTCAATAAACCATTTTTTAAACCTTAATTCTGGATCAGATGAATTATAAAGGGAATTTTCACCATTTAAAGTGCTGGACGCATTTACAACCGTCCTTATATTATATGCTTTCTTGATATTGTCCACTCTCCACAGTACATATGGGACTGAAATCTGAGGCAACTCGTTAATAACATTGGATGTTTTCGTGTCATTGTTTCCGCCTTCGTATAATATTATGTTGAAGTAACAATTTTCACCTTCCCCCGCAATAATCCTTTGCAGTTTTGATATTTTTGCATCCGCAATCGAAGAAAACGCAACCAGCACCAAAAATAAGAAGAAAGAGCTCAATAATGACATCTCAATTTGATATTTCTTACTGTTTCCAATAAATGTCACTAAATTCTAAATAATTTTAGCTTTTCTATGGGTTAACTAATATTCAAATTCAATATGAACTTTCCATAACATTTCAAGAACACTAAAAATAAGGAGGGCTCCTTGTAATGCGATATTATAATGCCAACGGAGACTGATTAACTTTTCCTACGTGTGCCTTTGTTTTTTTGACTAGGGATGCTCAATATAGACTTCACCAAATTAATGTCAACTGTTCATAAAATATTCACCAGCTTATGATAAACACTCCGTCACATAAACTTGCTCATAAACTTAACATAGGTATACTATACTGTTTAAAACAGTATTCATTTGAAATAAATGTACAGGCCAATGGCCAAATCATGGTGAAATAAACCGCCGTAAACGTTGTAGAAGAGTACCGTGTCAATTGTGAAAATCATTGTGATAGTCATTGATAATCATTGACAGGGGGACATACAGACAGACACATCATTCACGTAAAGTAGCTAATTATGTATTGTAATCTGTATATTATGTAGTACTCGGTATATTGTGCCTTGCTTGCTTGATATTATGTTGTATTGTATAGTGTGTTGTATGATTACTTCATACGTGTCAATTGAGTTTCAAACTGATTTGTGATTGTGACTGACTGACTCATTGTTGCACGGTTGGATTCCTGAGGTCATAAGATTTCGTAAGATACCTCATTTGCCAGATGTTGAAATTTCAAAAAATAAGGGGCAACTCCAAGGGGGTATGTCCGATTGATCCCATTCAATGGTGTCTGCGAAAAAAACCTCAATATGCTACCCTGAAAATTTGAAGTCGATATCTCAAACTGTTTTTGAGTTATCCCGAAACCAGACGGACAGACAGACGGACAGACGGAGTAAAACCATAGAGGAGACAAGCTCCTCAATAAAATAAAACAACACGCATATGGTATCTGTCATATTATACTCCATCATATAAATTCAAACTCTACAAAACTATGTCGTAGACTGAATATATGCAGCTAGCAAGGTTTAAAAACGTATCATAATCATCAGTTGTATTGTATGTATTAAAAAATGTATGTTATCATTATAGGTTAGCTAGTGCATTTGTTCTGTCAACGTGAGTATAATCCATTAAAGGAAAAGATTACCAAATAGGTAAAATAAATTATCCCACAAAAACCTTAAAGATTTGATAATTTTGTTTTGGAAAATCTTGAACATATTGAAATAATATTTCATTTGGAATGCGCAATTCTAAAAATTCTTTAATCAATTTTTCGTTTAATTCGGCTTACATATATTCTGATGCCTATTTATTTCTTGTACGTCTACCCTACGCCTTATGACTCTAGTTATCATACTAGTAAGGAATTTCAAAATAAAAAATAATCAGTTTTAAAGCAGATAATATACAATACAGAATATGAATATCTCGTAATAAGTCCCCTCGTAAAGTGAGACAGTAATTCCTTATAATGTCTTATTGCCTACGACATTCATACAAACTAAATGATATAGACCCCAAATTCTGGACAATTGTTGATTAAGAAGTCGCCAATGTTTGACACGTTCGTCTCATCGTCTCTAAGATGTGCTCTACTTGCCAGTAAAGCAAAACACAGAGTTGTGAATAAATTAATGTGGAATCGTAGTTCACTATTTATGATCACCGGACTGGCATTAAATAAATGAATGTAAGTTATATCAAGGGAAAACACTGACAAATGAAACGATAAGATCAAATATGGGTGTGCTATCCCGTAAGGCATGACATCAATACTTACTACTTATACACAACAAAAAGACAACAGTGAATTTATCTGTTCCATATTTGTTATCAACATAGTCCAACGACCATCGCATCGACTCAGTTATTAAAAATAAAAATTAATTAAAAAGCTGCTACATTGTACATTGGTTTTACACTACATCATATAGTTTATTGATTACATTAATAAAATACCCACACCTAATTATTTACTTAAAATGAATTAGACAATTGCTAAATTAACTTTAATTATTTATACTCTAAATTAATTGTATCAATGTACCCCATTTCAACACAAGGTGAAATACTTTAGCGCTTAGTGTATATGTACACATATTACGACGTAATTAATTGTAATATGAAGAAGATAATCTTTATAACACATACGTCTTTTGCAAATGCAATAAAAATATGCATATTCAATGTTGAAAGTAATAGCGGAATATATTTTTATAGCGGATACCTACTTAGTACTTAGCATTTGATGACGCATATATATGTTTCATGTATGTATTACTCATGTCCGGTTAAATTTTTGTCTAAAGCTTTATTGTGTTCTCGAACATTTCATTCATATACATATATACAAAGCAGGTACTTATTGTTACAAATATAAGATTAATTGTTTATTGCAAAGTGATGAGTGGGTACAGAATACACAGTTACGAAAATACATCTTGCTATCACGCAAAAACGAAACATTGCGATTACATAAGCAATTCTCGCACACTAGGGCGGGCTAAAAACGCACATTCATGTCAAATCCCACTTTCACAGTACAAACTACAAAATGTACCAAATATTTGCTAAAAATGGCTAAATATAGGTTGCCGCATGCTCAGAAACCCGTTACAATAACAAGTATAACACCCTGGTAAATGGAGAAGCCTTTTTAATCTGTTAAACAATTATTTTGCACCATTAAATAAATTAATAATGTACAAGCTAACAAGTTATGTGTAATGAATGTCAATTAAAGAAGCAGATTAATAAAATCTATTCTAATCTACAGTACAAGTTTATATCGGAGTAATTGAAAATTTTAAGATGTTTTATCCAAATGTTTGGATGAGGCTAACTGGATAGCAACGGCAGAGACGAGAAAAAAGATTGCATAACCGAATGTGGTTGTCATTTGCTGTAAATGAACTATCATCGTGGATGCACCTGATTGCTCTTCATTTTCCACCTTTTTAAGGTTATTCCCTTGAAAAGAGAAGTTTTCCTGTGTCTGATGCTGCGAAGTACTAGATGTATGAATTTGAGTAGACAATTTTTGAAAATTTGGTTGACTTCTAGATCTCTAATATGCTTAATATATTTGAGAAATCTGAAATTGACCATTAATAGACGTACACTTATGATATTCCTTGCTCGAATGGTGATTTCGGCCAACAAAACAAAAATAATGATAGCAAATAAAATGGAGTAAATAATGAAAATGGTTCCGATATTTGAATTGGTAAAGTCCAAAGGTCTCGGTTCATCTGTCTTCTCCAAGCAATGTGCGCATTGTTTAAACTCGGCCATTTTTGAATACTCCCTCCATTTTTCCAGCAATCCAGAATGAGAAAGTGAATGGATTCTTAGGCTGTGAGCGTCTTTGATTAAGTATGCCTGTACTACGTATGGTTCTAAAGTAATTGTAAATACCGTGTATTTAAAGTTAATTGGATCATCTCCATCTCCAAAGTACAATTTCCTTTCCGGGTGAATTCCTTTGTCGTAGCTCCAATGGGAATCGTCGAGGAATCGGTGGAGTTCGGTTTGTTTGTCCATGAATACAGAATTGTGGCATTGGGAAATCCACTGGTGAGCGGATATGTCCAGCATTTCCGGGGGGAACTCAATTTTGTCTCTGATTGCTTTTGCTTGTTTTTTTGCTTTATTATTTGATATCTGATCGAAGAATTTATCTCCATTTGGCCCAGTGTAGATGTGGTTAAGAAGCTTGAATACATCAATTTTACACAAGTATTTTCTGTTGCAAAGTTTCAAAGCTTCAATTTGTGTTTCTTTATCAAGTTGTTCGAACGGAATAAAATCCAAGGTCTCACACTGTGGATACGAGAAAGACCCAAATTCTTTTACAACGGTTACTTCCGTATTGTTATTAAGCATTTTAGTACAAACGTAGAAGTTCGATACATGGTCTGCACCTGCACCATCCAGACTCAGACCACCATTTGAAGAATATGCAGTTAAAGTAAATACTCGGACATCCTTTAATTGTGCTAATTCTTTGAAAGAGTCAATTGTCCTCACAGCCCTCGGTTCTGTAAGATCCGTGACAACGACTCCACTGTAGCAATTCGTAAGGACAATAAATCCCAGGAGAAAGGGGCCGAGGGTCAGATTAATCCAAGGGATCCTTTGTAAGGGTCTTGGCAAGGAATAGCTGACACTCAAGATGTAGGCGTATAGTAAAAGGAGAAGGAAGGAGAAAGTGGGGCACCGTTTTATAAAGGCCATCCCCTGGAGGAAGGCCGTCTCTCCAGCAAGGGCCAATACAATTGCAATCCAAGCTGATCTCTGGAATGGTAGAAGGTAGGCATGAAATGAAAGGCGTTCGTCCTCGAGGACAACGCAAGACAGGAAATTGAATTTGTCTGCGTCCACCACAATGATTGTGGATATAAAAATCCCTTGAAAGCCAGGTGGTTGGCCGTAGACCAGTTGGAACACAATATTTTCCTCATCATGCACCATTTCAGTTTTGGTAGGGGTGTTATGAAAATTGTGCAGTACGGTGCAGAGTAGTATGTCCTCCATCTCCATTTCCAAATAGTGGGGTTGAAAAGATGTGAGGAAGTAATAGTGGACTGGGTCTTGACAATTTTCATCAAAGAAAAACCTTTCGCTCAAAAGGTGGACAAGTTTCGTCCCTAGTTCTTTCGACCGTAAAGGGATACCATTTCCTAAATATTCCAACTGACATTCTTCCCTTTTGAATTTTGGAATAATGTAATGGACATCCTTCTCATTTTCCTCCAGCGACAGCACAAACAAGACGAGATTATACTCAGATTTTGAACTGTACTCTAATGTTAACATTTTTGCCAGTTGCCTTCCCTCGTCAGTTGCATTTGAACTGAACAGGAGATAAGCTGGACCGAATTGTATATCGACATCCAAGCCTATGATGTACTTTGTTGCATGTGTTGCATCTTCATCCCTTGGATTCAGATCTATTGAGATGTGAACAATACGAGGAATTCTAGAAAGGGGGCGACGTGAAGCATCAAAGTCCCCTCCCCTACGATACCAATAAAAAATCCATTGTTTCCAGTCCAGTCCTAATGGTATACCATATGGATTGTTACCATTTAAAAACCTGGAAGCCCATATGTCATGTGCTTTCTTAAGTGTGTCCACTCTCCACAGGGCATATGGAACTGAAATGTGGGGCTACTCCTCTACCCCGTAGGATATTTTCGTGTCATTGTTTCCGTCTTCGTATAATATTATACTGAAGTAGCAATCTTCCCCTTCCTCCGCAACAATCCTTTGCAATTTTGATATTCTCGCATCCCCAATCGAAGAAAGTTCAGAGAGAACCAGAAATAAGAAGAAATAGCTCAACATTGTCACATTAATTTGTTTTCGGTACTGTTTCCAATAAATGTCACTAAATTCTTAATGAATAGATTCTAATAAACGTAGTAGAAGCAAGTATTTTAGCTTTTCTGCGGGTTAAATAATGTAAAAATTCAATATGAACTTTCCGTAACATTTCAAGAGGACTAAGAATAAGGAGCCTTGTTAAGCGATATGATGCCTACGGAGACTGACTTTTCCTACGTATGCCTTTTCTTTTTTGAGTAGATATTTAATATTATATGGACTTCACCAAATGTTCATGAAATATTCACCACCTTGATATACATTCCACCACATAAATGCAAACTCTACAAAACTATGTCGTAGATATCTGCAGGTAGAGAGGTCTAAAAATTCGGAAAGAGTCAGATTTGCTGGTGGATTTGTTCTGTCAACGTAAGTATAATCAATTTAAGGAAATGATTACCAAATAAGTAAAATGGGTTATCACAGCTAATAACTTAATTATATAGGTTTGAGAATTTTGTTTTGGAAAATCGTTAACACATTTTGACATAATAATTCATTTATAATGCGTAATTCTGACAATTCTTTAATGACTTTTTCGTTTAAGTCGGCTTACATAATTTGATGACTATTTATTTCTTGTAAGGGCAATCATAGAGTTAGCCCTAAAACCTTATGACGGTGTAATTATACTGATAAGTGGGTGTCTATAAAATAAAAATAAATAAAATACCGTGTAGCAACGCGTTCTCCAAAGCATTAACAGATACCGTCGCGGGGTCAGGTTCTACTATTTGATATTATAGATATTAGAAATACGTTCGTAAATTATTGCCTACGACATTCATGCAAAATAAATGCTATAGACCGCAAATTTTGAACTCTGAACAATAGTTTTGGTTAAGAAATCGCCAATATTTGACACGTTCGTCTCTAAGATGTGCTCTACTTATCTGGACAGCAAACACTGAGTTGTGTGAATAAATTAATGTAGTACCGTACTTCACTATTTTGGACCCCAGAACGGCGACCTACGTTATATCATGTATGGCACAATACTTTACACTACTTTCTATACTAATACTTCACAACATTTAAGACAACAGTGAATTTATCTGTTCCATATTGAGAGACTTAACGTCTATTACCCTACCATGTCATGTATAATGTATAGCTTTACTCCTACAGACAACTATATACCTACTTACCTGTACCTTCCCATGTTAAGTCGTGGTAGCAAAATCTAGCCATGTCGCGGTCAGTCTTGTGTCGTTCCTTAAGAACGAATACAGGCTGAGGCGTAATATTTTTGTCTTCATTTGCATATCCTCAATTCCCTATCCAGGTAATATATATTTATCCATCCCTACGCTACGGTAGGAGATAAGGTAGATCAACTGTACCTTGTATATAAATACCTATCCTAAATATATTCATATAGCTTAATTCTTACAACTATGCTAATTCTTATTTGGGCTATATTTATATATATATTTATTATTATTATATATTATATTATATTAATTTTTCCAATGTATGCTATGCATTTATAAGTAAGTTCGTGGGAAACTTTTACTGAATCCAGCTAAACACTTTTACTATCATTTTAGATACAGAGAATCTGAAAAAGTGTATTCTATAAAAATAATTGACTAAAAAATTGAATAAAATCCACATCTATATGCTAAAATATTTAGAAATGGGTTATGCAAATTATTTTGTATGATTAATAGATAAAGTTTTATTGTGTTCTCGAACATTTAATTCATTCACACAAAGCATGCACTTAATTTTACAAATATAACATTTCAATTGTTTATTTCGAAAAGATGAGTGAATACAGGGTTTTGCACAATCTTTACCATTTTAATACTGTAGAAGCTAACAATTTATGTGTTATGAATGTCAATTCAAGAAGCAAATTAATAAAACTAATCTAATCTACTGTACAATTAAGTTTAGATCGGAGTAAAGATTGAAAATTCTAAGATAATCTTTTTTACAAATGTTCGGATGAGGCTAATTGGACTAACGGAATGGGGTTGTCATTTGTTGCAAGTGGACTATCGTCGTGGATGCACCTGATTTCTCTTCATTTTCCACATCTTTAATGTTGCCTTTTTGCAAAGAGAAGTTTTCCAGTGTCCGATGATGCTAAATAATAGGTGTCGTAATTTGATGACGCTAACTAATATGTGTCGTAATTTGAGTAGACCACTTTTGAATATTTTTTTGACTTCTAGATCTCTAATATGCTTAATATATTTGAGAAATTTGAACTTTACCATTAACAGTCGTACACGAATGGCATGCCATGCTCGAATGGTAATTTCGGCCAACAAAACAAAAACAACGATGGCAAATAAAATGGAGTAAATAATGAAAATGGTTCCGATATTTGAATTGGTAAAGTCCAAAGGTCTCGGTTCATCTGCTTTCCCCAGACAATGTGTACATTGTTTAAAGTTGGTCATTTTTGAATACTCCCTCCATTTTTCCAGCAATCCAGAGTGAGAAAGTGAATGGATTCTTAGGCTGTGAGCGTCTTTGATGAGGTATGCCTGTGCTAAATATGTTTCTAAAGTAATTGTAAATACCGTGTATTTAAAGTTAATTGGATCATCTGCATCTCCAAAATACAATTTTCTTTTCGGGTGGATTCCTTCGTCATAGTTCCAATGGGAATCGTTGAGGAATCGATGGAGGTCGGTTTGTTTATCCATGAATACAGAATTGTGACATTGGGAAATCCATTGGTGAGCAGATATATCCAGCAGTTCCGGGGGGAACTCAATTTTGTCTCTGATTGCTTCTGCATGTTTTTTTGCTTTATTATTTGATATCTGATCGAAGAATTTATCTCCATTTGGCCCAGCGTAGATGTGGGAAAGAAGCTTGAACATCCCAATTTTACACAAGTATTTTCTGTTGCAAAGTTTCAAAGCTTCAATTTTTGTTTCTTTATCAAATTGTTCGAACGGAGTAGAATAGAAGTTCTCACACTGCGGATACCAGTAAGTCCTATCTTGTCTTACAACGGTTACTTCCGAATTGTTATTAAGCCTTTTAGTACAACCGTAGAAGTCCGATACATGGTCTGCGTATATATCATCCAAACTCAGACCGCCATCTGCAGGATATTCAGTTAAAGTAAATACTCGGATATCCTTTGATTGTGCTAATTCTTTGAAAGAGTCGATTGTCTTAACAGCCCTCGGTTCCGTTAGATCCGTGACAACGACTCCACTGTAGCAATTCGTAAGAACAATAAATCCCAACAGAAAGGGGCCGAGAGACAGATTAATCCAAGGGATCCTTTGTAAGGGTCTTGGCAAGGAATAGCTGACACTCAAGATGTATGCGTATAAAAGGAAAAGGAAGGGGAAAGGGGGGCTCCTTTGTATGAAGGCCATCCCCTGGAGAAAAACCGTCACTCCAGCGAGGGCCATGAGAATAGCAATCCAAGCTGATCTCTGAAACGGTTTAAGGTAGCCAAGAAACGAAAGGCGTTCGTCCTCGAGGACAACACAAGACAGGAAATTGTACTTGTCAGCATCCATCACAATGGGTGTGGATTGAAAAATCTCTTGAAAGTCGGGTGTTTGGCCGTAGACCACTCGGAAATTAATATCTACGTCATTCTCCATATTTTCGTCTTTCTTATTCCGAGTGGTGTTATGAAAATTGTGCAGTACGATGCAGAGTAGTGCGTTCTCCATCTCCATCTCTATTTCCACAATGCGGGGATGAAAAAGTGTGAGGAAGTACTGGACTGCGTCGGGACAATCGATATAATATGAAAACCTTTCACTCAAAAGGTGGACAAACTTCGTCCCCAGTTCTTTCGACCGTAAGGGGATGCCATTTCCCAAATATTTTAACCGATATTCGTCCTCCAAGAATTTTGGACAAATATAATGGACATCTTCCTCATCTTCCTCCAGCGACAGCACAAAGAAGACGAGATTATACTCAGATTCTGAAGTGTCCTCTAATGTTAATGCCAGTTGCCTTCCCTCCTCAATTACATTTGAACTGAACAGGAGATAAGTTGGCCCGAATTGTATACTGTCATTCAAACCTATGATGTACCTTGTTGCATATATTGCATCTTCATCCCTTGGGTTCAGATCTATTGAGATGTGAACAATACGAGGAATTCTAGAAAGAGGGCGACGTGATGCAACAAATGTCCTTCCACTACGATACCATTCAAAAAGCCAATCTTTAAATCCTAATTCTGATCCATTTAACTTATTACCATTTAAAAGGGCGGAAGAATTTAAAATCCCTATATCATATGCTTCCAGGATATTGTCCACCCTCCACAGGGCATATGGAACTGAAATGTAAGGCAACTCGCTAATCACATTGTATGTTTTCGTGTCACTGTTTCCGTCTTCGTATAATATTATGTTGAAGTAGCAATCTTCCCCTTCCGCCGCAACAATCCTTTGGAATTTTGATACTCTCGCATCCCCAATCGAAGAAAGAATAGACAAAATCAGAAACAAAAGGAAAGAGCTCAACATTGTCACATTAATTTGTTTTCGGTACTGTTTCCAATAAATGTCACTAAATTCTAAGTAAATTGATTCTAGTAAATAAATAAGTATTTTAACTTTTCTATGGGTTACCTCAATGTGCGTCGAATTACTATAGTTACTTATTGCTCCTCTCTGGGTAACAGGTGATGACATAGGGCTGTTTTTGCATTTTCGTGCAACCAGTCGTGGGGCATACATCCCCATTTAA
>JAQFYC010006998.1:0-11209 GCA_034694165.1 Tomocerus mixtus
TATTACATAATCTTATAATTACCATAGTACCTATTTTGCTTCCACACACATTACAATTTAGCATCATTTCCAACAATGATTATATAAAAAGACATCTTACCGCAGAAGTCCAAAATGTGCACATCCGAAAGAAACTAAAGTAAACTTGTTTAAATTTTCTGTCGCAGTATATAACTTTATACTCACACATTTGGATTGCAGAGCACAACTTTCTCCGGCGACAAGGGCCCATGTAAAGGTAAAAGTATAATTTCTTCCGGGTTGAAACAGTAAGGGTGAGATTTTGGGGATAATGTCCACATTATTTTATTAAATTGTCTCAGTTTCTTAGACAAGAATTATCCTACTACTTCTGTATTTTGTTTTACTTATAAACTGAGGTCCTTTTCCGCGGCAGCCTCTGAGATGCTTGACTTTCTATCGGAGAAAGTCAGAGAAATACGTAGCGGATGTAATAATGTGGAATGTGCGAATATGAATTTCAATAGTTAACTTGTACTCGGTATTATTATTACAGTATTTTATTATTATTTATGTTTGACGAAGACGACTTTGCAGTTTCACATTATGCATTCATTATATGTAGGTTTTCGCTGTAGTTCTTCAGTTAATAAATAGGTACCTAATAAAGCTATAAGAGGGAACGCAAAGATGCAATATTGAGTTTTTGCGATTTGCTAATCCATTGCATTGTAGAAATGACAACAAATAGATAACGATGTATGTTATGCAATATGCATCTAATGAGTCATGAGGCACACCTATCATGTCATACCAATACATATTATTGCATTTTATAAAAAGATTATGTTTATTCATTTTTTGTTAAATTTCACAGTAAAATGACTTCTATTTTCATTCAATATATTTATTTAAATAAGTAAATAATGTTATGTTTAAGTTTCATCCTAATCTAACTACTGAACTATCGTAAAGTGCAATAATTATTTACTGTATTTCAAGGAAATGCAGAGTACACACTAACTTGAAAAATTCATTTTGCTATAAAAAAAGAGCTACTCTATAAAATAAAATAATGAGAACAATAACATAATTAATTATATTCGTATCCCTAAACCGTAAACGATTGACAGTTCATAATTTAATTTATAATAGCCTGTACTGAAATATACGGAACTGAAATGCAGGCTAATCAATGTTGTCTTATCGTCTGGGCTTCTTTCCTTTTTTTGGCTTTTCTGTTGGTGGCGGGGGTGATTCAGGCCCCATTGAATCCATCCCAGGAGAGTAAGTCGGAGAAGAAGGTGAATATCCCAAAGTTGGAGAAGTAGGACTAATTGAAAAATTTCAAAGTTAACATTACTTATGTCCCATTTAAAACTGTAATACCAAAAATGGTGTTATCATATTATATAATCAACTTAATCCATACCTGTAACTTGGAGAAGTAGGACTGAAAAAGGAAATAACATTTTTTTATTAGAATGGTCAGTCCATACTGTACATACACGAATATTCGTGCTAAATTATTGATAGTACGAATCTAGAAATTTTAGTAATACCTGTATCTCGGACTGGAGGGTGAATACGACTGAGGTGAAGCCGGACTGTTGTAAGTTGGAGATGTAGGGCTGTAGGTAGGGCTAGTTGGGCTACGTATAAAGAAAATTATCCACGTAAGCAACAACAATAAATAAATAGTAGAATAGATAACATAGTAAAATATTTGAAACCAAGAAAAAAGCAAAACCGAATGATTATTGCTTACCTATAATTTGGAGAGCTCGGAGAGTATGATGGAGAACTGGGGCTACATTTAATATAATAAAAAGTCAAATATTTATATTTATACAAAAGTAAATGCTTTACATATCAACAGATACAATCATAATTATAATTTACCTATAAGTTGGACTGGTTGGACTGCAACAAATAAATTACAAATATATTAAAAAGTTCAATATTGATCTCGAAAATATAAAACGTACAAGTTTTATAATAAATTAAAGAAAATTTCCAAAATGTGCAATACCTGTAATTTGGAGAACTTGGAGAATAAGATGGCGAAGTCGGACTAGTAGACACAAACAAACATGACATTATAGAGACCGATTTAATAGAAAAATATAATTAAATGAAATTAATAAGTAAAAGGACAAGGGTTGTACCTGTACGATGGCGAAGTTGGTGAAGCATACGAGGGACTCGTCGGTGAATATGAAGGGCTCGTTGGTGAATATGATGGACTTGTGGGAGAGTATGAAGGGCTTGTGGGTGAATAAGATGGACTCGTTGGTGAGTAATTTGGAGACGAAGGAGAGTAAGAAGGACTCGTCGGAGAGTATGAAGGGCTTGTTGGGGAATACGATGGACTTGTCGGAGAATATGAAGGGCTCGTCGGCGAGTAAGAGGGGCTCGTAGGAGAGTAAGAAGGACTCGTTGGAGAATACGAAGGACTTGTGGGCGAGTACGACGGGCTAGTAGGAGAGTAAGATGGGCTTGTTGGTGAGTAGCCAGGACTCGTAGGCGAATAAGATGGACTCGTAGGCGAGTATGAAGGGCTTGTTGGGGAGTATGAAGGGCTGGTGGGCGAGTAAGATGGACTTGTCGGTGAGTACGAAGGGCTAGTTGGAGAATACCTTGGACTCACTGGACTTCCATGCACTGGAGAATAACTGGGACTGGTAGGTAAGTATGTAGGAGATGTTGGAGACATGCCAGGAGAAGTAAGTCCAAACCCAGGAGATGAAGGGCTATACGTTGGGGAAACCCCACCTGGACTTCCTGGTATAAACAGACTCGATCCTGGGCTCCCAGGACTTCCGGGTCCACCGGGTGAGCGACCCGGTGAGTAGCCACTTATATCAGACGCGGCTGAAGGAGAAAATCCAGGTCCGGGTGTCATACCACTTCCTATAAGACAAATAACATTGAATAGTAAATACACAAATGTATAACTCTTAAATTGAAAAATAAATAACTAATTAGGATTGAATTGTTGTTAAAAATATTACCTGGCGACCAAACATCTCCGTACAAAGGAGTTGATCCTTGAACCCAAGGAGTAGCTTGAGGACTGCCAGAGCTTGGTGTAGCTGCAGATCCAAAGAATGTTCCACCAAGCCCCATGATTCCGTCAGGGCCAGGCCCAGTTGGCAACTCAATACCGAACTTGCACTTTTCAGAATCAAGCAGGAGATCAAAACAGCCAGTTCCCATTCGTGGAAGTTGTCCCAAAATAATGTTTTCTGAGACACCTCTCATGGGATCTACCTCAGCGTGAGATGCAGCGTCCATTAATACGTCTACTGTCTCTTCGAAGGAACATCTCATCAGAGGACCAGTGTCTTGCCTATTGATACCGTGACGTGTGATGGCCATCAAATGACCTTTAGCAGTCATGACGTCACAAAGTAAAGCCAAATGTCGATAGTTTACGTAAAGACCATAAAATTGAAGCACCATATTCATTTCCTTCTCCACAGATTTTCGGACAGCCTCAATTCCCAGTACCTGCAGAGAAAGATCGAAAATGTAACATAAATCGAACCAATCCATTTTCTCGTCAATTAAATAAATTAAAAATGTACGTACCGTAAAGATTTCACAGATATCGTTAGAATATGTTCGAATAGGGTCGACGTCTCTTTCACTTAAGACCCTCATTAAGCTTGTACCATCAGTCTCCAGAAGCCACTCTGCAATTGCTTTAAATTCTCCCGTTTCCGTTGTCACAATACGTTTCTTAGAATCAGTCTGCGGAAGATGCATATACACTTTGCCAATTGCCTCAATCCCTTGTAGGGTCATATCAGAGAGCATGTTAGCTTCAATACAGCGTAAAAACATGTCATCCTCCATTTTGTCAGCAGTTTCTTCGTCTTCAGGATTTGGAGCTCCAAACTTTGTACCATCCTCTGAGTTCATAATACGGATACGCAAAACTAGCTTTTCAGCATTGTCGTCATTGAAAATACAGTTTAAATCATCTCCGAATCCAGCATTGATTTTTTCAGCAATTTGTTCCATCGTTAGTTTTTTATCTGTACAAAAGAATTAATGTTAGCTTTCTACTAGTCCAATATAAATCGTTTCTACTGTGCAATATGTCTTACCAGTCATTCTTTTGCGGTCTAACTCTATACGTAGCAACCAAGGAGAAATTCGAGTAGGGTCAAAATCGGGCATTTCGTAATAAACGTTAACGAATTCTTGATCTTCTGAGATAACTGTATTCTGAGGATCCGGGTCATAATAAATAGCTGTGTTTGCTGTTACTTTGCGTAACGTCGTATGTTCCAGTCTGCACAATACATTTTTGGCTTTTTCTGCATCACGAGCTGCAGCTCCAGTCAAGAATACAGTTAGAGATGGGGCTTTAGGTCTTTTACTGATGTTAATGATTTCCTGGAAGTTAAAAACTCAATTATAGCACGATTTCAGTTTAAAATAATATTTTCTGAAAAACTCGTGTAGTAAACATGTAGAAATTATTTTCATAGAACAATTACATACCTTCAAACGGGGCACACCCAACGTTACGTTCTTAGAAGACACTCCAGCAAAATGGAAAGTGTTCAGTGTCATCTGCGTAGCAGGTTCGCCCAAACTTTGAGCGGCCAATGCACCTACCATCTCTCCAGGCTGAACTTGAGCTTGTTGGAATCTCGTTTCGACTTCTCCGATCAACCATTCAAAAGCCTCTTCTGATAATCGAAATTCTTCGGCGACTCTTTTCGTGCAAAGTGTTGAGCGAACCAAACATTGGAACAACAGGGTAGCATTAGCGTTGGCCTGTTTTGAAAGTCTGTCTTCTCCAACCACAATTACACATTTCTTCAAAAGCTCCTCAACACCTTCAATAACTCGCACCGGGTTTAAATCGGTAGGATGTCTTTTATTGATGTGGAAAATCTTCTGCACATTCCAAATCATCCTCTGAAGATTGCAAGGCAATACTACTCTGTTTTCACCAGTAGGGAAAATCTACAAAATTTATTTTTTCATTTATTTTCCAACTAATTCAAACATATGTGAAATTACTAAATAAAGGAGGTCGGATTTCTGATAGAATAATTTACCTGTCTTAGTACTGCTCTGTCCTTCTGGAGTGCATCCCACTCCTTCTCAACAGCGGAAATTACTTCTCCCGAACCCATAATCTCTCGCATTACTTCTTCGCCAAATACTCTGCGAAGATAACGTTCGTTGGTAGGATCGAATTTAAACCTTGTCTCAAAGGCGCGATTCGACAACTTTACAGTAGGTAGAGACTGGAATTCTACTTGGACACCATCCAGACCGTCCTCTCCGTATCTGTTACAAACAAAAACAATGTAAACATTTCATTCACATACAAAAATACACAACTCAAAGAATTATTATTTTTAACACTTTTATGTACTAAAATGTATCTAACTCCTGTCAACAAGATAATGAGAACATCAAGAGAGTGGTCCTAATACGCAAGTTGACTTAGAAGTCTTTGAAATTTTCTATCCCTTCCTTTAACAACACAGTCACTTTAAACCTCTCATTGGAATTTCCCTGGAGGATAACGCTTTTATGTGTCAGGAAGGTGAATTATTATTGATCGAAAAGCTAATGTATCCTAGGTACTAGGTACATTTTCGGGACGGGATTTTCGGCCAAGTGGGCCAAGTATAATAAAAAGAAGTTTAAACTCGATTAAATGTACGACTTACCTCAACTGAATAAGCTGTCCAACTGAGTTACGCACCGTTCCGTCGTAATGAATCATGACAGACTCCATAGCCTTGATCAAACGTCTTTGAATATATCCAGTTTCCGCAGTTTTTACAGCAGTATCAATCAAACCCTCACGACCTCCCATAGCGTGGAAATAAAACTCGGAAGGCGTCAGTCCAGCTAAATATGAATTTTCTACGAAACCTCTAGACTCAGGACCGTAATCATCTTTTATAAAATGGGGAAGGGTACGTTTTCGAAAACCGAAGGGAATACGCTTTCCTTCTACGTTTTGTTGACCCACACAGGCAATAACCTAGAATTAACAAATTTTATCAATAGTAACATTGTTTCTTCAATTACATTTTTCATTTTAGATATTGTACACAAAATCGTGTTTACCTGAGAAATGTTGATGTTAGAACCTTTGGAACCAGCAACCACCATAGCCTTTAAGTTGTTGTACTCCGTAAGAGACTTTTTAGCTGACCCTCCAGTTTTATCACGAGCATCATTCAAAATACGATTCACTTGATTTTCAAAAGTTTGCCTCAAGGTGTTTCCCGGTGTTGGCTCCAATTCCATATTGTGAGCTTTCTGAATGACTTCTATGACATCCTCTTTAGCTTTCTTAATTGTTTTCTGGATTTCTAAATATGTACTAGGATCGGCAATGGTATCACCAATACCAATACTGTGACCTGTTTCGAGATAAGGTAAGAATATTACATCTGAACAGGAGACGAAACAGATTAATAAATTATTAAAATGCATGTGAAAGTTACCTTCGTAGAGAAGCCAGTTGTTCACGACAGTCTGAATATTACCATAGAACCGACCAGCAACCTCATGACCCAATTCCACCATACAAATATGGAGCAAAGACCCAGCAGAAGTTCCTAAAGTATTCTTGCAAAGAATTCCCATGATTAATTCCCCGTGCTCTACCATGACTTTGGTATCTCCGGGAGAAATCCACTTATATGGACCGTCATCTTCGTCATCTGGATGTGTCGCATGGGCACGAATTAGGTTGACATTTCCAGGTATGATCAATGTGAACACTTGTTTGCCAGTCCACAAAGGCATAGGTTTATAAATAGTTGGTTGGGGCATTTTCCCGTCCCATATGGGCAAATGCATAAGAAGATTCATCATTTGTTCCTGGAAAACAGAATTACGCAAATTATTAACGCTGGTTTCGCAATAAATTTTTTAAATGTATACATGTCAAAGTTGGGTGCGCCTTAATAAAAGACGGTTTGTCAGAAAAAAATTGGAGTTGAGATATTATCATAGAATTTCACTCAAAGTCATATCATCATTAAAATCATTAGTAATTTGATAAGCCAATGTACGGCTATTTTCATTGCCGATTGCCGTAATAAGTAGGTACCTTAGTTAAAAATACGTCCCGTTTCGTCATTTTTCTCACACCACAAAGAGTGTCCTGCACAATTCCCATGACCGGTTTGTTAGCTTGAGGAGTAATAATTTGCCGAGTAGTAATGTGCAAATTCTCAACTTCAGCTCTGGTTTCCATAGATTGTGGTACGTGAAGGTTCATCTCGTCTCCATCGAAATCGGCATTGTACGGCGACGTACAGCTACAAAAATGTATTAACTTTACAGTAGTTAACATTTTTTGCAATACTACACATCCATGAGTATGGCAGATGATGGTCTAAAAACAAACCTCAAGTTCAATCGAAACGTAGACCATGGTAAAACTTTTACTCGATGACCCATCATGGACATTTTGTGCAAAGTTGGTTGCCGATTGAACACCACCAAATCTCCATCGCGAATGTGACGTTCAACCTAGACGAAAGAAAATGTGTTGTCGTTAATATTGTTCATCATGTTTATAAAACCTATTCAAGTATGTCATTATTTGATAAGTTTTAACCTTGTATCCCAACTGAAGATGTAAATCTGAGGGTTTGGGATGAAACCGTAAATCAATTCTGTCGCCATTCGATCGAATAATATATTTTGCACCAGGATATTGATTGTTGCCACGTCTGACCAACTCTGACATTCTGTAATACAAACATCATAAACGTTTAGCTAATTCTTTCACTATTATATCATTTTATAATTAATGGCAAAGCCAGATTTAAGAAAAATTTGCGATGCTCTGCAGGTAAATTTGTTTAAAACAGTTGAAGTCAGAAAAAAATTGGAGTTGAGATAAATATCATTGAATTTCTCATCAAATCATTTCATCATTCTTGAAAGTTATAAAATAGAATTTGTAATTAATTAATTAATGCACTTACTTGTCAATGTTAAAAGGTGTGACAATTTCGGGGAAGGTCAAGTTTTGAGCGATAGAACGTGGAACACCGACTTGATCAATGCGCAAATTTGGATCTGGGGTAATGACAGTACGAGCAGAGAAGTCGACACGCTTTCCCATCAAGTTTCCTCTGATTCTTCCTTCCTTTCCCTTTAATCTTGCTTTAATGGCTTTGAGGGGTCTTCCAGATTTTTGCATGGCCCTTGGTAGACCAGGCATATCATTATCAATTAGCGTGGCCACATGAAATTGGAGCATTTTCACATTTTCCATAAGAATGTGTGCTGCCGCTCCGGCCTGCTCATTTCGCAGCAGTTCATTATTGGCTTTTATTATGTCTGAAAGTTTGTGAGTCAGATCGTCCTAAAGAAGTACAAATATATAAAACTTAAAATATATTTACTATCAAAGTGATGAATTTTCAATCTTCAATATACTAATTTGTAGATTAGCAAATGTCAGAAAAAAATTGGAGTAGAGATAAATATCATTGAGTTCCTCATTAAATCATATCATCATTCATTGCTCAAGATTGTAAATTCATATATATTAACTTCTATACTGTTATAAGTTATTACCTGATTTCGAGCAGAACCATACATAACAACAGCTGGTCGAACTGGCAGAGGCGGAACAGGCAGAACAGTAACGATCATCCAATCGGGTCGTGCAAACTTTGGGTCCATTCCCAATACATAGCATTCATCATCTGGAATGTGTTTGAAGACCTCGACAACTCTTTCTGCGGTCACAATTATCTTCCTTTCTTGATCATCTTCGTTGACATGTTTCCATTCAGCGACGATTTCCAAACCAGTTCTTTTGTTCTTAGGTTGGTACCGCCCACATCCTCCATGACCACTCTTTTTGGCCTGTTTAAATTGATAATAAACCATAAGTATTTTTTGTTACAAAATAAATCAAAAATCTATTTTTAATTGAGCATATACCTGGAGCATATTGCCTCCTTCTTCGTTTGCATCCATTTCATCTCCTCCTTCGCAAATACTTTTCCCTTTGCACAAATCATATACGAAAGCTAGGCGACGCCTAGGTTGCCCTTTCGTTTTCAATACAATTTCGCGAATTTTTGGGTGATTTGGAGATACAAGCATTTTCGAGCAGAAGAAACAAACGCATCGAAGTATCTTGATTGTTTTAGTGAGAAAACCAGCATGAAACACCGGTTTAGCTAAATCAATGTGTCCAAAATGACCAGGACACTCCGTCATATTCCCTGCACATGTCTGGCATCGAGAATTTCTATCCAGTACACCTTGTCTGGGGTCCATAAGTCCCCCCAACTTGGGTCTACCACTTTCATAGATTTCGGGAAATTTTATACCTCCTTCAGTCACGGACATTCGCCGCTACAAAATTAAAAAGCATTATTAATGTCGTATCTTAAAATTGCAATAAACATTTTCATTTTAAAATTAGAGTCGTTTCATTTGTTCGCAATTACGGCAATTGTACAATTTAGTTAATTATTAAGAACCTGGAACCAAAACTTACGATTTCATCCGGAGACAAAATGCCGAACTGAACTCTTTTGACAGTTCGTAGAGGGGCCCGAGAGTCACTTGACATTTGTGCCATTTTAGCTGATTGTTAGAACTTGGGCGGCCAAGGTTCCGAAAAAGAGTGAAGGCTGCACACTGCAAAATAAATCGCAATGTCCAATACATTATTAAATGCTGTTTTACGCGCACTTCCCAAGGGTACGTAATATCAATATAATTTTGAATTTGTTTAAATATTTACAAAGTTTTATTTTGGTGATTTCCGTTTATCTTAATTATTGATAACTTTATATTTTCTGCTTTCTACGTGGTATAAATCTTTAAAACTCTTTACCAGCTATTGTTGTTTTCAAAAACTGAAGTGTATTCAGCCGTCAGGTCGGCCAATCGACGGCCGAAACCAGCCGAGACAGCAACCAGTCCGATCCGATGTTCAACTTTTATTTATTTGTGTATTATTAGTTAGGCAGTAATAAGTGCATCACTCCGACTTTCATAAACCGCTAAAATTAATAAGTTAATGAATTTATGACACATAATAATACAATAAACATTACCATCATATTTTTTAAATTTTGCAAAGAGGAGAGCAAACACTAATTTAGTTAAACTAAACGACCCACTCAAAAATTAATGCATAAAATTCAGTCAAACGAATAGTGGCTAGTGAATGCTCTCTTCCTCCATCTCCTTCCTACCACTTTAAACTTAATCTGTTGTTGCAGGCAGTAGTGGATTGAATTAAAATTATGAAAGATCCAATTATTACATGATTTTTCGATGAAAAGTTGTAGCAAATACCTTAGAAATTGCAAGTCCAAGATTAATATTGTCTTACAATCAACAATAATTAGTTAATTAAATTGATAACAAGAATATTAGTGATGGCTGTTGGCCATGGCCACTTCTTGTGCGTGTTAACAGAGAGAGTGAAGCTTTGAATGAGCGGACTTTTGTGTGCAGCAGCTTTATAATACGCTTTTAGTACAGCACGGAGTACGACTACACTACACTACCGCACTGTGTAGCGTAGTGAAGTGACTTGACGAAGAAACGAAAAGAGGAGAAACGCAAAAGTAAATGGAAACGAAATAATACGATGCATTGCGTCTGCGTGTTTTTTAGTTTACGGTAAGTACCCTTCGGCATGATTAGATACCCGAATCCAATAATACAGTTGCTCGAACATTGGATGCATTTATTAAATTGCACATTGAATTAAATTCTTGTAAGCAAAGAATAAGATAAATTTACAATTCTTAAAAAATAACCATAAAAATATTCTCTAACTATACTAAACAACATTTTGCCTTTTATGAACGACATTATTAGGCAGGGAAGCATTACATAAGCATTTCGTTGTTATTTATACAGTAAATTATACCATCTGCATTTTTACAATAATTTCAAACGAGTTATGATATTGGTACCTGAAATCTTTTCATTTGTCATTGCTAACCCACATAACTGAAGCTAGGTCATATTAATATAGCAAAGGGCAAAGACACGTTTCCGCTTTTATATATATTGACCACCTGCCTGAGTGCTCATGGACTCATGAATGTCGACTTCACATGTTGACATTGACAAACTTTTGATAACTAACTGTAGTCTTTACTATACTGGAGCGAATCCGAACTAGTGATCATAATTTCGGATCGAAACGATAGATTTCTATGACGATAAACTTCGACCGATAATTTATCGTTTTCGA
>JAQFYC010006999.1:0-11208 GCA_034694165.1 Tomocerus mixtus
GTACGTGGGTACGTGGGTACGTAGTACGTCTACTTTTGTCTGCCATTTTATGCATCGTTTCATATCAGTACCGATAAAGTATATGGGACATTCCAATTTCATATTTATTTACATGGTAAGTTTAAATTCTCTGGGTAAACATTTAATATTGCATATTTTATATACAAGTGGCTCTGTATCTCCTGATCCACAATGCTGTCCATTGTACTAGTATCTTATTGTATCGAACAAAAGGCAGCATTTTCTCTGTCTATTTACTATCTCATTTCAAAGTTATCAAAAACTGGATGCTATTATATTTCCCATCCTCTTCATACACCCATTTATTATATACTATATAATCACTATAGTACACGCGCTTACACCTACGATAGTTTCCCATTGTATTGACAATCTGTAATCGTCATCTACTCCAATAAGAAATTCTTAGATTGTAAAACAAGGGAAATGATAATTTCTATTTGTAATAAGCGTTATGATTATTACGGTTATTATTATTTTAGTTGACTATTGTCGGGCGACTAAGATAGAGAGATATATGTATGTGCTTGTACTTACACTTACTACATATTTCGTATACTTAATATAGGTATCGGTGCATTATTACATGACTTTCGAGCTAATTAGGCCACGATAAGACAATATTATAAATAGTATGACGTTTTATTTGCTGTATGGATGGGATATCTACGAATAATTAATTTAATTTCCCTACTACTAGTGGGATCCAGGAGATAATAATCATCAACTTAACGAAATGGCAAGCTATTTTCTGTACTTTATCCATTTCATTGCCAGCCAATGGTAGCTACCATCACTCCAGAATTGGATTCTCGGCAATTCTCGCCCTATTTGTCAACGTCACTTTCCCTGCAGGGTACTTACAAGTAGGTATTGTATTTATTTAATCACCCCTCCTGGTCTGGTAAATAAGTTACCTACCGTATTTATGTACTTGTATCTGCAATACCATAATAATTAAATGCCTTTTAAAGTAGATTTACTTGTACCGCTTTAGCGATAAAACAATAGAGCTTAATTCTATCTTCTAGGTACTTAAATTAGAAACATTATTCTTACAACCGTAAATAGTTCTGTTATGAATTTTAAGAAAGTAGTTAAGTAAGCAGAGAGAGAAAGTAAAAGCGCTTGGAGAAACAATAACCCTAAAATTTATTAGAGAGCTTGGGAATTTAAGAGAGTTTCTTGGGAGTTTATGAGAATGGTGATTTCATAGTATACAACAGAAAGTCGGTGTAATATGAAGAAGGGTGTGACTGTGAGCCGGCCTAGAGGCAGTTTAAAATATTTTATACGTATAGGTGGGTGCTTTCTCTATACTATTTATAGTATGGCTAGTAAATAAGTATGAGGATGGACGAAGTTGAAGTGCATAGAACTACCTAACTGAATTTCTCAGTCAACATTCCACATTTGGCTTGGCATTTGGGATTCTGTTTGTGGGCAACAATTGCGGCAGATTTGAGTGCAAAACTGTAAATAGTGCAGTGTAACTGTTGTGGCTACAAGGAGTAAATATATTGCTGGGGTAGCTGATAGCAGTCAGTTTCCTTTTCTCCTGAGCTTTCCCGACAAGCAAACAGAACATAGTGAAATTTGTCAATAAGATTTACTGTTGTGTCGTATGAATGTCTGTAACTTGCTTTGATATAATATAACATTGGAAATCTCCGTCCATTCATTCGTATGGAGCTCAGTCAACTCAACTCAAGCCAAGCCAGTCAGTCAGTCTCAATTCATTTTAAATCGCTATTCCCATGTATCTATAAGTCAACTTTGCTGAGCAAGATGGGTAGATTTTACAATCTGGATAAATATTCGCCCAGCTCTGTAGATATCTTTGTATTTGGGCACTGCCTCTGTGTCTAAGCTTTGTATGTGCTAACACAACATCCTCACTATTTATTTATGCATGTATTTGTATTTGGTTGGATATAGGATATTATGATTATTAGGAAGGAAGGAGTAGTTGTAGTTTCGAAAATACAAGCCATTAGTTTGGGACAAAATGTACTAGCTGCTAGGCCTCTTAAGTTCATGAGTAACCAGCTTTGATGCTATTCATGCTTCAATAAGTTTTATTTTGTATGCAAAATCTAACAAAGTTTCTATTTTGCTCGAATGGTCTCCTCTTAAACGCTATCCGTACGGATGGATGCTCAGGAGACTTTCTCTTTTTGTCAAGGAACAACTTGTTTGTTTGCTACTATAGCATACTCTCATAAATTACAACTACAACTTTAATTTAGTTGTAACTGCAACATTTTGAATGAGTCTTGTTGTATTTCGAGTGGGCGAGTGTTGTTTATTTGAGAATATGCCTACATTAAACTCCTCGCTAGTTTATTTCAGTTCTAATTACTACATACTTACCAACGAAACGTTATTCGAAACGGGAAAGTAAGTAAAACAAAAAGCAGCTTTGGGTGAAAGTCCCCATTTGGCTAATTGAGAAAAAATTGATTTTATTTATCTGTGTGTAACACTTTGACTAAATAAAACTACCAAAAATGGATTATCTAGTACTTCTTTCTAAATAACTGTCTACATATTTTAAATTATTGCAACGCGTGTGCAGAAACTAAATACATTAAGAAAACGTGTGAGGAAAATTGAAGCAAAAATACATAGAGTATGGAGCAGAAAGTATTTAGCTCGTGTAGGCTTATCACTTTTAGCTTTAGCGGCTTAAAACGCCAGCTGCAATTATGTATCTTGTATTTTTAGACTTCTGCTGGACTTCGTGTGATATCCCAGTATAGACATACACTTACTCCATTCGTTTTTAGTGTATAAAACCCAAAGAGAAAAAATTCAGTCCATTCATTCTCGACTGAAAAAATATACTGTGTGTAAAAAGCTGTAGGACACGGAAAGGCAAAGTGGATGTATGTACAAAACGAAGGCTCTTGCCGACCACTTATCATTTTATTGTGAATGTGGATGTAAAGCGGCTCGTCTCAATATATTTTACTATTCCGTTTCCTTTCCACATTTTATTACTTAGCCTATTCTTAGATATACTACTACTACATATATAATATAACATAACAACTACTGCTGTACATACATAAGTATCACATAACTTCCATTTTTCATTTCGAGCGTAAAATTGACCACCACCATCCATAACATCTGCCTTCTGCATTTTATAGTTCAGCCAAAACCAAACTGACATTTCATTGCCCTGAAAAAGGAAACCTATGTGCTACATCTACGTAATTGAAGAAGTAGCTCACTCAGATTTTCATTGGGAACATTTTTAAAGTGCGTACATAATATTATAGCATCTATGTATATACGGATGGTATAATATGTTAAAAGGGAAAACATCTATTACTAATAATGTGAGTACAAATATAAGGTTTTCCTATAAAATGCTTAGTATATGTAAATAGTAATACGTGTACTTAAAAACATCACATGTCCTATATAAATAAATATTTCTTTGCGGTGGAGTGATGATACAGTGGCATATGTAGGCTAAGCATGACGTAACTCAATAAGGCAAGGCAATTTTCGATGTAATTGAAGATGCTTTGTAGACCTTAGTATTAACATTATACTCTGTATTCACAACAGACTCATTTTCAACTTGAGTTGAATTACCTACTTAAGACTGAATTAATTTTCGGCTAAATATGCCACATGCATGAAACTAGGGATAGAGAAAGTTAGGCGGCATTAGCTTGTCTGCCTATTTCCGAGAATACACCATTTACTTGCATCTGCGTCCTCACAAGAACAACATGCCATTTAACAAATACATTCTAAAGGCTCCTCTTCCATGACAAATGAGGGAAAGCATGCAAAACAGAGATTTTCTAAATGTCTTTAAATCTACTGTCTACATACGTAAGCGTTTTGCATCGTGCATAGTCTGCATAGTACTCTGGAATTCCAATTCATTTCCTATGAATGGATGTGCACACTCATCGCATACCTTGTACTGCTACAATACACTGTATAGTATACTGATTAAGTGTCTCAACTCTCAAGTCTAAATGTAGAATGCTACAAAGTCTGCAGCGCCACTAATCTTACTCGCTCACAAGTGACTACATATTTTTTCACTCCTATATGTATAGAAATACAATTTTTCCGAAAATCAATAAATAATAAGTTACAATGTACAGGGTCTCTCAAAAATATTTCCCCACTTTTCCTAAGGTTGCACTTCCATTTGAAATTCTGATACTGCGCCAGATATGTGTGCCTCATTGACTCATTAATGGTATGGTTTGTGTCTGTATATTTATTATCTTAAGGAAACCCATTCAAGAACAACTGAGGTAATTATAGTGGAGGTCACAAGCCTGTGATGCAACATGCAACTGACAGTTACAGTAATTGAGTAGCTAATTGTAAATATTCAACACAATTAGTTTTATATTAATATGTATCACACTTTCACTGTGAGTACTTTCTGCTATGATTTCACATTTTACAACACCTTGTACGTAAACCTGCTCCATAATATGTCTTACACAAATAACATTTTACTAGTTATACATAGTATATACTATCTAGAAATTAACTTCTATGTACACATGCAATATGCCTAGCAAAAATCAACGCTTCCAAGAAAATCCAGGTTAGGTTTAGATGTAAAAGGAAAAGACAGCATGTTGGATAAGCTGCAGTATTACATAATATATAATTTAGCCGTGTTCGTTAACACTCTATAGTAGCTATCGTATGGTAACACTACATTTAACATTAAGTAACCTTCGACATTTAGAAGCGGAGCCTTCAGAAGTCTAATTTTCCATGTTCTAACGATTCTACTGCTAATGAAGAACGCTAATACTTACATCTCCTATTGTTATAGTATAGCCCAGTTCCAAGACCCTGCAAAACGGATATATAAATATATACCTATACACTTTTGTACGTGCTACAGATATGCGGTGCGGTGATCTTGTATACTGGTGTACCTGCATTTGTGTACAAACAATGTGGTAATGCAAAACATCCTTAATGAAAGTCTGAAAGTTTATCTGCATTCTGTATCTCGTATCTGTGTTTCCCCCATCATAGTAAATGCCCTTTGATGCATTGCATTTACATAATGTAACTCTTTTCAGAGCATAGGATGCTTATCATACATAGTAATATCTACATATATAATAAAATACATAATGTTTACTGCAGTCAAGGTGAAAGCTTGGTGTCCATTTCCAAAATCCAGCAGTGTTTTCATGCTACAATCAAGCAGTGAAACAAGGATATGAAATAGTATTCATGACAATGTAATGCAACGGATGCTATTACGCTGTTGGACCACGCAGAAGCTCAAAAAGTCAGTCCATTCTATGCATTCGACTATCTACAACCCTTATGCTCCTGTAGTTTTATGGTAATTGAACTGGTTGACTCCAACACAAAGTTTACTAGCTAATGTCCATTTTTATTGTGCGGAAAGATATCCAAAGGGGAAATGCCAAATGTTAAAGTGATTTCTCTTCCGATTCAAAATATCGCCTACCAGCAATGACGGTAGTTGCATACATTGCGGGAGAGATAAGCATAGTAGATAAACAAACTACCAGGTCCAGTTACATTAAACAGAGAGGCTACTAAAACTAAAAGCTTCAATTAAAATATCCAACACATACGGTACGTCCGACTGTGGGCCTTTGATGTACATTATTATCCCACATGGTTACAAACCTTTTGATTTCGAAATAGTGCTTCTAAATTGAAATTCGCATCGTCAACACAAAACATCTTCCTTTTTCAAAATATGTTAGTCATGTCAATGAGAACAGTTTGCAAAACTTTGCCACACAAAACCATTCAGTGCAAGTGCTTTTTTAATAACAATTACTGTAAAGTATCTAAAGTAAATAATATCTAAAGTTTTTAGTTTTGAAAGTTATGAATTATACAGGAGGCAATTAATTAGTGATACATAGACAACTAGTCTTGTGTAAACGACTGTTGTTGAAAGTACACTGAATGATGCACAATAGCCACCATACCAGTCTTTGACAATGTTAATTTACCCGTTAGATAACCCACATGTCATATGAAGTTGGAATATATCTTGTAGGAGAAGATAAAAACGTATTGGTAGTATGAACTGTGAGCAAAACTAATAATCAAGCCACTATAATAATATTGCAGACAGTGACATTTACATATTACATACTCGTAATAGTGAAAAAAATATTATGGTAACAAAAAATTCGAAAAAATATACCTAGATAACTTTACAGTGGGCTATTTAGTTTTTCACTAACACAATAATATAATTTGAAATACTAAATTGCCCCACCCCAATATATTTATGAATTACATTTATTGGGAAGTATAGGGAGTTGAAAACCCAAATACTTTTCAATTCATAGCTTCTAGATGTGTGTAACCAATGTGTTAACAGATAAACAGACCACAAGCCGCATTGTGATGCGACCACACAGCATATTATATGAACTTTGATCTATTTACATTACGATATACAGTATAAACCGTATATACTAAAGCAAAGTTTCTACGTTTCTTGTATGACATGTCGCTGCAGTAAAATGATGAATAATTCTGTTTAACATTTATATATTTGTGTAAGCTAAAACAAACAGGAATATTGTAATAGATATCTGAAGGCCATAAGCTATGTAGGACTTTTTCATAACAATATGTGCAAAGAGCAGGTATTAGGAATAGATATAATGAACTTATCTGCTGTCTATTAGAAATACACATCCGACCTTACCATCATCATTAATTAATTTAATTCTACGGTGTGTGCCGCTTTACCGTACAGAACTGCACAACTGACCTGACCGAATAGATAACTCTTGAAGCTTTAATAGCAATCCACCTTCAACTTTCACTTAATATTATCATTATTGATGGTATTACTTAAAATGAGATCGGTTAAAGTAATTAGGTATCCTTAAAACACATACCTATTACCTATGTTTTAGGTAGTAGTCTAGCAGTCTAATTATTGTGAACAGATGTACATTTCCCTAAAATTGCTTTAACTCTTAAAATATTTAATATTTTAGTCCTTGAATGGCTACCTTTACTACATTGTTATGTAAAGAAAATGTACACTACCTTCGGCAGAGATTTACTTATCTTTAAATACTTCCTAAATTAATCCCTCCCTATAGTGAGTAATAGTATGACTAAACAAATATGACCATGGACCACAAGCCTTTCTCAAATAAAAACTAACCTATAGTGACAGTTAGATAAGTAAAAGTTATCTCTATGAAAGCAGTTCTTGGTTTACGTCATTTATGTTTCGCCTATTTATCCATAAGTTCCAGTTTTGTTTTGCCCGTGTCTGTAACACACGCTTATTTATGTACGGAGAAAACATAGGTAGTCTGTTTGCTTGAGCTGTATGAGTCTTTTAAGTTGACCAAACCAGACCAAAATAAGTAGCACACTATGCAGTATGAGAGGATGCTATTTGGGTCTGCAGGCTGTAGCCGAACTCAAACTGAATGCGACTGGATGGCCTTTGGGGAATTAAATTCCCATAAACAGGCATATACTATTATAGCTTCTACCAATATAACTAATCTATCTCTAGTAATAAAAAGCAGCTAGCTAGGATCGAGATCGAGGTAAGTTCATTGACTAGTGACATTTACTCCTCCGCCCAAACTAGCTACGAATATACTCTACCAATGAGACAAATGAGTAGCCGCCAGAAGTACCTACAACATATCACTTACTCGTATGTATCTTTCTATCTTACACAGCCTCACTGAATGAAAATTCTAAAACATTTTACGGTCACAAACATTAGTTTTGATGCTTCTACAAAAATTTCGAAGAGATTTTAAGCAATATTATCCTCCAGCTAATTAATGTCTCTGGCTTTTGGATAGCGGTGGACACAGCCAAAATTTTTATTTATGCATGTACATTAAAACTGAAGATACCTTGTTGCTAGAATGCATTTATTCCTAAATTAAGAAAGTATATTGTCATTATTTATATAATCACAGTGCCCTTCGTACATAGCAAATTATTATACTTCCCCATCCATACCCTTTCACAGTTTCACAGTTTCATTGTAAACTACTACAAGTGAAGAAAATTAATTACCGTTTGGGCTAATTATTACGATTTCTGTTTGCATGCAGTTTCCGACATCGCCTTAATTAATCTCATTTATCTAGGAACACTAAAGAAATAAATTCTTAAGAAATGCACTGGACTGAACGTATATATAGTATAATCGTGTACTGTCGCATTACGTTATATTCTATTGCAGATCTAAATATGTCAATATATGTTTGCGAGGAATGATGGTACCGAAATCATAAAAATGCTTGGAGGTGGCCCTAATAAGTTGTATAGGCACTACTATAGCTTTGAGAGTCAATAAATGTTGTGAGAAGGGCTTCCTAGAAAATATGTTCCATAAACTGAAGTTTCAATTTCAATTATGAAATGTGGACCAATAAAATAAACGTTAGCTCTGTACCACAATGTGTCTAAAGTGAGGATCGATGTCAATGTTTCGGTAATAACGTGAAATATATCGAATTGTATCATATTTACTACTACAGGTTATTATTATTATTACTAAACTTTGGGAGTGGTTTGGTTTTGGTAGGAGATGTAATAGTAACAACGTTGCATCATAGGGACTGGCCCCTTTCCCATGAGATCCACTTCCTCTATCATGATTATTTGGTAATTTTACAAAATACTTTTATTTCTACTTCAATTTCCCATTTCGTCTATCGTAACTACAGTATCATACAAGTAAAGTGCATTTCATGCACCCCAAATGTAGTAGTATAGTATACACGGTCAGCAATAGCAATTTTCGACTTTTCGATTAGTTAGTACATGCAATATTCTATTGAATAATATGCTAGCACTTATTCCAATTTTCAGCATAATTAAACTTAAAGCGCCCTGAAGGAAAAAAATAATGAATTTTAACAATTTCTCTGACAAAGTGCTAAAAGAGTGATAATTTTTTGATAATGTCGGAAAATTAAACAGCGGTCCAATTTTAATCAAAATTGGCACATTTTTGGTTCATTGGTCCACTTCATTGGCTAAACTAAATAAATTCTCTACAGATAGTGATTATTCTTTATTTCTACAGAAATATTTTTTGCCACTTCATAATATGTCAACCAGAAGGGGTGAACATGGTTATGAGCCACGCTGTATACGGAGACTGTGTCTGTGTGATATACTTTAAGGCTCTTGAAAGTTGAAAGTTGATTTGACTTTGACCTTTCTTAAGTATAGAACATAACATAACGCTACAGTACAGCAACACTACTACCGCCTACAGACCTTAATCTAGCTAAGCATCAAAAACAAACAGCATACTCTACTATAGTACAAGTAAAAATTCGCAAGAGGAAACAACAGGCCAGAGAGCATGCAAAATGCTGACCAAACTCTTTATGTACATCTTTTCTGCCTCACTTCACCTCTTTACTGCAGCACGCAAAATTTGTCTCGGTTTAACGTATATGTTGACTTGACCCTTATGTGTACACAGCATACTACGCAGTTTACAGGAGACTTATTTTTCACATCTGGTTCTTGTGCTTCTTTCTGCCTCAATGACTTTTATTACATGATACGCTAACTACTATTTTGAGCAGTAGTCGTTGAAAAGAAATACAAAAATAAGAAAGCATGAAAATTGCTTCACTGTTAGCTCATGTAAGCATTATAGCTTATTTATGAATTTCGCCAATGGGTATCCCGTTATTAAAATAATTGGCCAATGAACTTCCAAGTAAATGATCCCTTATGATCGCAACCAGTTTTCATGACTAGTTGAGATGGACTCTCTAACCTGTTTAAGCTACACTTTATGGTGTATTTTGTGACTATGAGGATGGGAAATTGTGCCCGCGGACATTATGGTCCGATGGGAATTTCAGCCTCGTACTAGTCCAACGCGTTTTACTAGCTTTTTTCTATTTTATTATTTACGCTGTCAAAACTGATTATTGTCATTGTCAATACTTGCCCTTAGCCTACCTTAGTAATTAAATATGACGATCAGTACTTTTAAATGCACTGATCCATACTATCGGATTACTAAAGACGGGGTTATAAGGGACAATGAATGATTGAGCTATCAAGGTTGTAGTACTTTCAGAATGGGTAGACTTTCACGGGGCCTGGGAAATAATGAATAAAACTTTCCCAAATGCTTACTAACAGCTGAACTTTTGTAAAATAGGGGAACCAGAATTGCGTACATAATTAAATTGTTTCTTTCACCCTATTGACCTCCTATCTGCAACTGCACTCGTATTATTGTGCAACATAATGCTAAGCATATAAGTACCACCACTACTTAACGAGTCGCTATATGGGATATCTAGCAAATGGAATCCCTTATTGCTTTCCCCATTTACATAGACATGCCATTTAAAACTTTATACTTTCATTTTGAGTCTACACTTCGTTGATCTCTGTATTAGAACGAATGCATTCGCTTTCTCCTGCTTTCTCCCATGCAGTTCGTTCCCATTAGATGGGTAGCATTTAATTAATGATGCTGATATGGCTAAACCTTGGCGATAAGTTATACATACTCCTGCTTTGTAAATTACTAATAAATCATTTATGTGCAGCATTTTGATATTTTAATTTTGTCTGTATTATTTTGTGTCTATTTATAATTGCTAAATAATACTTATTTATGTAAATACTTTAGTTTATTATTATAAGTAAATTGTTGAAAAACTTACGGCCGGAAGTGCAAAAAAGGAGATGCCCATAAGAGCACAAAATGAGGCAATGAGTTTACCCATCCACGTAGTTGGCGCGATATCTCCGTATCCAACAGTACACAATGTTATCTGAAATAAAGAAATATTGTGACATTAGTAATCATTTAGTGAGTGTGTTTGAAAAGTTACTCTACTCCAAATTAACAGTACATAATTGACACAAGCTGGCACAAATGGGTGGAACGAGAAGAACAAAGGAAAATAATCGGAAGCGAAATACAGTGGAGGCGACAGAACAATTCATTTGATCTCAAGCGTCAAAAACATCCGTAATTAGCGTGCAGACAAAGCATTGCGTAAATGAAAAGCTCAGCGTGATGCACACGACTAAATAATATATGTTTATCAAGAAGCTAATAATTGTCTGGATTGGATGCTTTATTTGTATTATGAACGTTAGGGCGTCCACATGCACCTTTCATTTTAACATATTATA
>JAQFYC010007000.1:0-11207 GCA_034694165.1 Tomocerus mixtus
AGTATCTTCGCTAGAATGAATTACTTACAGTTCTTCCTTCTATGTTATGAATGAAAAATTCTAGTTGTGCATGTAATATGTGTATAAGGAACGGTATTTGGTGTCTAAAGGTTCTAAAACATGAGTTTTCAAAGTTGCAATGCAGTTTTGGGCTTTTACTTACTGTGTTTTCGACATTTCAACATAAAATCAATGGAATTGTAAAAAATAAATAAATCTGATCTCAATTATTTCAAAAAAATTGATTCTGCAGCTTACAAAAAGTTAACTGTATTAAAAATGATCCATCACTGAATAATTAGCGATAAATATTTATTATTAATACTTCCTCAACAAATAAGCAAACGCACATCTTAACTTCCCTCGATTCAAATGACTTCAATTATGATTTAGTATTTGCTAGCTACTATATTTTGAATCTGAATTCGCCAGGAGCAAAAGCCCATTACTTATGAACTAAACTGTACAGTAGCACGCAAGTTTTGAAAGATTTGAAGCCAATCCCAGATTAACAACAGGGCAACGACAATAAATAAAGGTATCTATAAAAGTGTTTTGACTTTGACTACTGTACTGTTTGTACATAATAAAGGAAGAAATTGTGCTTCTCTATTATTTATCACGTTTTATTTAATTTTATACACATTCATACCACAGCTTGTAATCTAGATTGGATTCAGAATTGTGAATAACTTGGCTATTGATATTGTTTCACTGAAGACAGGTTTCAGTAATTTATTGAAGTGCTCCACATGAAAGAATTTGACTTGACGTAGGTTCAGGTTCAACATTTTGGTGTAAATATGTATGCAAATGTATAGGAACGTAGAAAAACGTGAAGGTTAACAAGCCAAATACCAAAATAGCAGACAGACAGATGCAGTGCTTAGTTTTTTGCAGTATTCGCAGTTGTTCATTGCATCATTTCACAATATACAGACAATTGCTCTTTTCATCGCATAGGAAAGTTAATGACAATCTGTAATATAAATATACAAGACTAAGACTCACATACAAAGTAAATTTTTTCCTACTTAGCATGTATCCACTGTCTAATACTAATTTATGCTGTTCAATATTTGCAAAATATATATCAACTATCTCCACTTTACCTACTTTGCAAAATGCAATAATTTACCTGCAGTTTTCTACAATATATGTATGTGCGTCTGCAGGAATAATTTGTTCTTATTTTTTAAAGTTGTGGAAAGCTGAGAGTGAGACAATGATGTAAGAAAGAATATTTATCAAATTGCATTGTAACTACTGCTACAGATATAACCGGCAATCCAATCCAGAATCTATGTAGTTCTAGTATAACATAATGTAATTGCTTGCATATGTTGTAGTGTAGCTTGTGTGTTTCAATTCAATGACTCTTCTATAATGACAGGCCAGAAAAGAAGACGAGACAGCCTTGCCTTCATCTTCTCCTTAAATACGCAGCGTCTCATCAAACGGCTAGTCTCCGAAATAAAAACTTGTAGATTTTGCCAAGTAAACACTAAAATACCACTTACAAGACAACCTGCAGTTGTACTTGGACATGTAGATAGGGATACAGCAAAACAAAAGGTTCAACTAATAAAATGCATCCATGTATTTACTAGATTGGTAAATTCAATAGTGTGTCCTGTCCTTTATATAAATGTATCCTTAGCCGCAACAACCGCCTTCGGTTCTTTAGCTACTTTAAGTATTCCATTCCACGCGGATAATCAGCATAGCATATGGAAATCTGATGCAATGCAGTAATAAAATAAAACAAGAAATTTATACGCTACATTGAAAACTTGTTAGTGTTTTAGTGTTGTAGGGTAGGTTAGGTAGGCAGGTAGAAAGTATGTATTAATCGCTAATGAGAGAATACCCCAAACTATATAAACTACGATTCAAATGCAGGAAAGAATAGTTTTTGTACAGCAATTGCGAATAGTAAATATTTGCAAGTTCACTTTTCAGATTCTATAAGCAATTGAATTTCCTTAGAAAAACCTTTATTATGTAAGTTGATCCAAAGAAATGAGCACAGGTGGAACTATTACTATATTACTATACTATATTGTACTATATAGTAGAAACAGAGTAATTTTATCATGTACTTTTAAGTTGCGCTGTAAAAAGCAGTTCTGCAGAACACCGTATTTATTATAAGTTACCCGGGGATTTTTCTGAGGATTCACTTGATTTTTGGATGAGAAATATCCTTATCTTAAAGCTTCTCAGTCGAGAATATTTTGAATGAGGATTGCAATGTATAGTAGTATTTGTGTAAGCTTTTGAATTGTAATGTAAATGTAACATTTGAATAAATCTAAACTAACAAGGGTTTGAGATCGGATAAACGTTCAAACTAGAATGGATTACTTTACTGTGATGGAAGTCAGTTTATCCAATACAAACGGGGATTCCTGTATAATTACGGTTGCAAATTATTTCATCTAATTTGTGAAATGCTTTTCAATATTTATAATTCATTTTATTTTATTATTTTAAGGGAAAATGAGCTTTTGGTCCCGAGAAACTGAAATCTTTGGTAGTTTATCTTTTCAGAAATATATTAACATAGTCCTCGTATGGTAATCATACTGAATTTTACGGTACGTGTGTTCTTTTAGCATAAACTGTACATAGTGTGACACGCCACAGGTAGAATAAAAATACAGAACAGAATGGAAAAGAATAATGACATGTGTTGAGTATCGAGGTATCTGCTTTATAAAGTGCACAGACATAACTTTTTCTTCATATACTATTATGTCCACATCAGTACTAATTTTTATAGGAAAGATGTACAAGTACAAGTATACAAAGCGTACACATGTTAAAAACAGTAATGGAGAACAACTAGGACTGGACTGGCTTCTTGATAAACCCAATCGAATTCTGCGAAACGAAAGGGAAACAGGTATTTGTGGAGAAAAAAGTTGTCAGTCAGCTCCGCTCCGCTCTCCCGGTGGAAATGCTAACATATTCTTCTATTATAAACACACAGGGGCATGGCATATGATGAGTTTAATGAAAGATTATAAAAAGTATCTACTTTTCAATCGCAATCTTTCGTGAGTTCACATCTTTCTCTGATTTGCACAAAATAGTAATACTTACATACATACAATTGAAAACTGACAATGAGACAATCTGCATTCAGCAGTGTGCTGCACTGACTTGACTTTTCTAATTCCTTATGTACTTACGTACTGACAAAGAGTTGCTAAAGTATTCACCATTATGCATTTGTATGCAGGATGTTACTTACACGTACTTAAGTTAGATCTTATAATATTTACGTAATATGCACCTATACCTTCTACTCATGTACTTACCTTAAGAATTGTATACATTTGCTATTTTATCTTACAAAGATATCACATTTCTGTTTTGATTTGTACTTTATCTTATCTAAGAATTTAGCATACTCCGATTATCTCTACGTAGATCACCACACACAACAGAATATGCTCAAATCATCGATATCTTTACAATTAAGTATTTAGGTACCTACATTAGTAGACACGAATTGATTTTTCACGATAATCTACGAAAGATGTCGAAATATAAGTAATGTTATGCTAATACATTCCATAAATTGGTCATAATGCATACAGCATTTAGCAAATTGGCAAACCTTGTAATAACTGCAGTAAATATTTACTAACTAGATGCAAAATAAACACATTCCTTCTAACAGATTAGAACCCAAAGAAGATGAAAATCCTTGTTCTGTTCATTATAGTATGTAAGAAAATAATTTCCAGAAAAGAAACTGCATCTATGTTTGCAGCTAATTAAAATTGTAAGCAATTACTTAACAAAACAATGAGGGGATTCTTAAATAGGTCCGCTATTTAATTAAAACTAAGGGAATTCTAAAGATCTGTGAATCATTACCTTGACCTTAGCTCACTTGTTATCGAAAGGAATACCCACACAGTACAGTGATTGATAAATAAGTACATGTACAGTAGTGAATGATGGCCAATATTATGATAATGACTAACCTATCGCATTTAGTTGAATTGTAAACACAAAGAGTGATCACATCGTTAAAATAAATGGCCAATTGAGTGACGGGGTTTACAGATTTATCTTATTATAAGTATTACACAATGTAAATCAATATCCTCTTCTTACAGTATTCTACATCGTTCCTGCATTGTTTTCGCTTATTAGTATTAGGTAACAAGAAATTTGCAACAGTAATGTACAGAGAAATAATGCTTTTTTCTTACTATACCTACAACACTACTCCTTTTCAGCATGTAACGATAATTTATGTAATGTATGTACCTACATTATGTATAGCTATGGTTTAATTACTACAGGTTGGCACCTTTTTGTACTTAATTGTCATCGATATGCCAAAGAATGGGATTTTTACTGAGGAATTTCTCTTCTTAAGGGCTTACGGAATAAAGCGAACCTGTAAATTGTATTTAAAGTACACGTCCAAGTGCTAATAATAAGTAAGCATGTTTCTAGCCATAGTAATAGCTTAGGTACCTTACCTCTGCCTATTTAAATTTTGTTCATAGTCATACCGTTTACTCTGTGTTGTCCATATAAATACCAACTTAGCAACTAGGTAATTGGGAATATTTTATAGTATAGTGCGCACTTTGTAAATATACTAATTATTCAGTTAGTACATACATCTACACTTGTTTATAAGATAGAATTTCGTTAAAATGCACTTTGTTAACTTAATCCAATACATCGTAAAAAGTAAAATACATTGTTTGAATATAATGTATAAAAACGGAAACTAGATTGGGGAAATGAGTTGAAAGAGAAGTGACAGCTGGTGATACTTTTCAAGTTTGTAACTGATTTATTACCTTCTGAGTTAGTAAATAAGTAGAGAAATGTGTAGGTAAGTATAAGTGAAGTGTACATAAATGAAGCAGGTAGGTGTTTTTCTACATTTAGGAACCAGATTTGTTTTCCTGTTCGCATATATGTAGTATTCGTATGTGAATCTTCATCGACATTTGTCTTGTCTACTGAAACATGACAGTAGTAATACAAAACATGAAGTACATACCTGGTAAATACTAAGCACAAGTACAGTACAAGGGATACTTAAGATGTATTTTCTTTTTGCATCATTTACCTTACCTTGTCTATGTCTTTCCTTATCTTCATTACTACTACTTACATAACGTTACATTTTACATTATGTACTATGTACATTCAACATTGCTTTCTATATCTGTCTGTATTTGTTTTGGCGTTGTTTTCGCTAGTGTTACTTATGTTGGCTGAAGATGCGTGAAAGAAATAAGAAACAGGTATTGAACTGAACTTCAGAAATCAGAGATATAGTATAGACAAAGACAAGCGAATAGTTATCAGTAGGAGAAGCAACATGCTACTATATTACTACTGGATTAGGATGACTAAACTCGAAACTGGCCTGGCCTGGCATGGGATGGCAATGGCTTGCATATGGCATGGACTACTACATAGATTCCTCCTGTGTGCCTAATTGCATTTTTCACTGTCTTTATATCATTGCATTTGTGATTGTGAGGTAGCTAAAGCCAAACAACTTCAATAGTTACACAAACTACTTACTTACAATCTTCTATCTGAACTAGATTAGCTCACTTATGCAAGCAACTAAGTAAATGCAAACTATGGGAATTTAAACTTGAAACAATTGGCGAATTGCAGATTAAGGTACTTAACTTGCTATTGAACCTACTTATAAGAAGTGGCGTATTTGTTTCTGAGGGACAAAGTACAATCATGCATAACTGTCTTATGGTATGTCCCAAAATCCGAAAAAATCGGCATATAGTAAAATACTTTTACTGTCAATAAATGCAAAGGGTTATGCTGAAATCTTAATTCGTTCGAAACGACTCAACTTACTTCTTTTCATAGAAAATCTAATAGTTTAATTTCGTAATGGATAAACTTTATATGCCCTAAAGAAATTGTGGTATGCAAATGGACTCTAAACATGGATTCTAAACATCTAAACTGCACAAATATCGTATTCACCTTCATTGTAAATATAATATGTGCACAGTGAAAGGTTATAGCTAATTTTTAAGAAATTATCAGAGAATATATTCTTAGCAGCTACAAATAATAATGTCTATTTTAAACTATCAACCAAAGCCCCTGAGGAAGTTCATCAAGGAAATTATCGGTAGATTAAATGAAATTCTTCTGTGTAAATGTTTGCAAATACAAAATCTCGAAAATGCCAAAAATCCTCAAATGACGAATCTATAGGTACAGAAATAAGAACCCAAAGTTAAATACGCCAATTTGATTGTTAAATTATGTACCTACTTTGACAAAAAGGGTTAGGCAATAAGTTACTAAGGCATGGCGAGGGCGATGATTTTTTCGCAATTCGCACATTCACTCGCTGTCTTCTGTTGTCCTGGCTGACCATAATATTATCACTACAGTATTACGTTACGTTATTTATTGCAATGGTCTTGTTTTGGCTTGGCTTGGGCTGGGTGCGAATTGAATGAATGCAAATGCAAGTTAGTTACTGAAATGCTATCATCCGAATACTTGTTCTGTTCCTACTTTATCTGTTCACTTCTCCATGGACTAATTCATTGCTTCCTTTTAGTGCTGCATACAGATAGATACTTGAGTCGAGACTTTATGTAGTTAATATAATGCGCTTCAAGATCCTATCTCTAATAAGAATAAGCTTTCAGTTAATTTAGCGTACTCTAAAGAATGGCATAATATGGATTGGCTTCTGTTGTCTATGTATGTCCATGTCTCTTGGTTTGTAGTCTAGTAAATGGTAATTTCGTGTCCCGTCCTCAAGTTACAGTGATAATTCAGACTGATACATAGCCAAGGAGCCGCTTTTATGATACTTTTAGATAAATGGGCTGCTTCTGCCTTCCTTTTCAATCCTTTTCCTAAATCCTATTAGTTTTACTGCTCGTAAATATTTTACTTTACTCCAAGTCATTATCCATGTCGATACTTAATTCATAAGCTCATTTTCAGTGATGTGGTTATATGCGGTTATTCTCATTATTATTATGTACTTCGTTAGCTAATCTGTTCTGTATAGATTGCAGGGAGTAGGGAGACCGTTTTGATTTGAGTTTTCAGCAAATGCTAATTATTATTACTTTATTATTTAAGTGTAAGCATAAAGGAATACCTATTGCCTACTACCTAAGTACTAATCGTGAGGATTATTTATTACACCGCGATAAAAACGTCATAATATTATGAAAACTTGTCTATGCTATAAAAGGTAAGGGACTGCATTCACATCATACTGCATCATCATATCGTCGTAATGAAGATACCACAAGCAATTGAGTAGTCCATAAGTAATATATAGTTGATGCTGTAGTATAACTGGTACCCATTATTAAAATGCAAATCATAAACTGTTGATAAATTAAAACATGCTTAGCTTACGGAATTATGATTACAAATTACAAGCAAAGAACAACCCTTCTGTGTAATTCCAGGAAAATGTGTGTATAATTCAGTATTCGATGCACTATAAGTATAAATAGTAAAACTATAGATCTATTGCTCATTTATTAATATGTAAACATTTTTGTACTTAAAATTATTATATAGCGTACTGTACTAAGTATGTCTTAGTTTTCTGATATTTAATTATGCGAATTCTGGTAGAATCTACAATAATTACTCAAAAGCTTAAGATTTCAAGGCAGCAAACATTGTACAGTAGAAGATATAAACTAATTAGTATCTGTACAAACAGAAATATATTTCTCTAAAGTAAACCTCACTGTTTAGTTAGTTTTCTTTGATTTTTAGACTATTTTAATACATAAAATGTTAACCAACTATTTTCTATTTGGATTTTAACGTCCAAATCTACTGAATAATTGACACCTTGCTTACAATGCCAAAGCGCACACGTTGATTATAGAATCTGTGTAAAACAAAATAGTTTTACATAATAAAGAATACGACAAGATGAGAACACGCCAAATTATTTACCCAAGCAAGGGCATTATATCAATCACCTAGACTAATTACCATTTAGCAAGCAGCCTTTCGAACATTGTCGTGTAAAATGTTTAAACATATAAAAATTAGCAAAGATGCCTACAAACAACGCATACCATTTTGTTAAGTACGTGACTCTTTTCTCAAGATTTGAGTGACAAGACAAGATAGCGAGTGCAGACTGAAAAAATCTTACCTAATGTATTTTGCAGGATTAAAGTTGTTCTCTTGCTCTTGTATACTTAAAAATAAAATTCCACAGGACAGCACCCAAACGTAATGTAGCATATAAATATTTACGGGCTTGTTTAATATCATAGAACTTACGACTAATATATATTCAGATATTTACTGATAACAAAACAGAGATAAATAAGTCTGGTTTGCTTTGATAAAAGTGATTCAAGAAAGCAACAGACACAACACATCTAGTCAACAGTCAAATTTGTAATAAAAAGCAACCAGAATAAGCAATTCAATAAACACGTACTTGAAAAGTAGCTGCATAGCAAATTCCATAGCAAATCAAGCCAAACTTGTCGTCTTTACGATCGCACACACTGAATTCTGTCAGGTTGGTGTCGGTGCCAAAGCCAACTGTTGAGTCTCCCTTTGAGACTTTTCTAAAGCTGAAAGCTGTTCTTGGCAGAATTAAACTTAATACAATCACGTCAATCAACTACCTTCTCTCATTCCTACTTACAATTGATAATAGTTTAGTTCTTTAGAAAATTCATGAGATTTTGCTTCATTATAGTGTAATTTAACGCATACTTTTATGTTTCTATTGTACTGGATCAAGTATCGTGTATCGACAATATTTATTATGCTAATTTGTTCTAAGAGAGACAATCAATATTAGTAACAGCTGCGAAAGTAGAAGAATCGATTTAGCCAATCAATAACAATCAACAATGATAAAAATACCATATTTTCTCCATTGGCTAAGTTAGTAAGCCCTGAGAGTATTAGCCCATTTAGCACATAACTTTTTCAAATGAATTTTACGAATGAGTAACTGTAAAGCTAAAATCGTCAAAAAATAGGCATTTAAAATTTGAAGCACATAAAATATCTGGAAACCGGTAGTGGCGAAAATGGGAATAGGTATAAAATCGTAAGCACTATACCTTTATGACCTACCTTGAGTTGAATTTATCCAGGATGTTTTACTACAATGTAGCATTGACAGTAGAATTCACTTAAGATTGGACAAACAGTTAGACTATCTATAAAATCTATACTACTTTTCCAGGGTATTAATTGAGAAAATACGTTATCCAAACTTTGCACAGGTATTATAAACAGTAGTAGCGAAATGTGCCAAAAATGCATCCTTTTTTAACTCTTTTAATGGAGCCTGTTGTGTATTGAACTCTCATTTATTAGTGTATTAAAATTGAGTATTGGTTGCATGTTGCATTACTAGACAACAGTTAGTTATTTGTTGTTGCTTGCTACTTACTATTAGGTATTCTCATAGATATAAAAGTAATACCTATCTATATATAAGACTATTCTGCAGAGAGAATTGTAAATTTAGCGTGTAAAGTTCTAACAATGGTCAAAGAACCTTGATCACAATCACAAATCCCCCTCTCCCGGTTTGAAGCTCGTAAAATTCAGTCAAAAACCTAATAAATCAGTTGATTTTATTGAATAGTTATTTGTTTACTATCGTAGAGCTGCAATTCAATACCCAATACAATGCAATTGAATTAGTAGCTAAAGAAATGGAGAAGAGTTACCGTAAGTGGTAAGTAAGGTGTAAGGAGCGTTTAGTTTAACTGATAACAAGTTTAGTCTGTTTGGGGGATGACGAAGAACTGTTTAAATGTTAAAGAATTTTTGAGCTGGCCAAGCCAACAATGCAATGTTATCATATATCGTGAAATAATGATTTAAAGCTTTAATCCTAATATTCTTGTAACAACAAAACAAGTGGATTGGATTAGCTGACAATGGGAATGAGGTTCTAGTACTGTTTAGTGTAGGCTATGTACAATGTAAATTGGTAAACAGTAAAAGGATAAGCAAAGGCAGCGTTAAATGTTACTTATCTTGTATATTTCTTTAACGAACATTATCAACCAGTTATTTTTTTATTGCTCTTCGTTTTGTTCTCATATTGTTGAACATTAAATTACGATGTAATGCAATAAGCAATGCAAATGCAAGTACATTTTATACCTACTGCCTAAAGATATGTTATAGTAGAAAAATTATAACCTAGACAAAACTTACATCTTTACATGACATAAGAATATAATATTGTACTTAGTAAATTCGTGTATGGTATAAGTTTTATAACCTATAATGTAAAGTAGTATATTAGGATCAGTCTTGGTCTCTTCTCGTCCTCCTTTAGTTTTTTCGAGCTGTCAATGGGACCACTACTACTTTTCAGTTTTTTCATCATCCTGTGTAATAATCTCAATCTCCAATCCAACTTGAATTGTGATTTTCGTCAAAATCCGGTTTGGCAATTCGAATTCTGTTCTGCAGTCTACATCATATGCATATTGTGTGGTAGGTATATAGCTAAGGAATGGGAATCTCATAAGACTCATACCTTCCAAATAATACAATCAGACTTGACTTATATTTCCATAGAGTAACTCTTGAGGTTATGGGGTTTAAATGTCAGTTAGTTGAAGTTAATTAAGGACTTTAGGGAGGTTTGCTCTCTCAATGTCCAATTGACTTCGTGGTGTGCTATGCTATGGTCAATCTACAATCTACATCAGTAAGTTTGTGTTTTGTTTGCATAATAGGATCCGTTGTTTTGTGTTTATGTGTACTCTTTTCTTTTCATGCGGTCCCATAATGAAATCATGTAGATTACAATCAGAAAATTGCATTATAGGCCAAAGCCAAAGACATGCCAAGATATAAGACACTTACAACTTACAATAGTACAATTCTTTACGAATTCAATATTGATTGTCTTTTATTGTTCTTTTCTGTAGACCAGATGCCGGTAGACACTGACTTGTAACATCGTGTTCTTTCTCACTACCTAAATTAATATGATTACACATACACGTAGGTACCTACATATCTGTATTCACTATTATATCACTAAAACATTGGATTTCAATTCAAAATACTACTGTATGACAGGTTTATTTTATTTTAGTAAATATAAAAAACTGCCAAGCCACTGTATACAGCCCGCCCGAGTGAGTGTATTGCTGCATAATTACGACAAATATCCT
>JAQFYC010007001.1:0-11207 GCA_034694165.1 Tomocerus mixtus
ATGTTCGTCTATGCTTGTCATATTACGTATACAGCTGAGCAAGCACTTGCTATAATTAAGCAACAAACAATTAAGTCTATATCTTCCAAATGCAAGAACCGAAAATAAATAGATATTCCTAAGGTTTTCTAGACTTGACTTACATTTACCAATTCAGACACATGTTATATCATCTTTGGCAAATAAAAGCATAACTTTGTACCGAATTACCCACATTATCTATTACGTTCTTAGTTAGCATTAGTCATTATATTAATGACACATTATTACATTACACGTAATGTAGGTAGTAGTATTCTAGAATCGTCTTACAAGAGTGGGAAGGTGCATAAGTGAAAGGATTAGTTGGGGGTGTTGTGAGGGTATAAATATTATGTTTGCTTTTTTGTTTTTGACGTCAACTTGACATGTAATGTTGATGTTGATCTGACTGGTAGCAAGAGCATGTTTTATTTTCAAATTGGTAAATATGTACATAGTAGATTTTGGTACATAAAATTATTACAGGTGCACGCCATTTCATGTGTCCTTTTGTAACTTAAGATGACCTTTATGAATTTCTTTATGTCAGAGGGACAGGCTGACAGTACACAGCACAAATACGTACAACTTAGTCATACGATCTTATCCATGATGTTCTTATCAAGACAAGCGAGACAACATAATAATACCTTTTAAGGAAATTTTTTGTTTATCCTTTTTAATTCTCCTTTAAAGCCCTTCTGCGCACGTACAAGGTGTACAAGACCAGCATGTGCATGGAGGATTGTATGCATTTATTAGTATTTATTTGCTTCTTACCCTTTATAATTTAAATCTTATTTGTATAAGCATGTTCTGAAAAATCCGAGCAGAGAAAAACATGATGCGACTCAAGTCCAGTATAGCAATACATTATATGCTTCTCAAATTGTGGTACGTTATCGCCTAACATCTCTATTTGTCATTATTGTAAACAGATTCTAACGGAGGACCTAAGTTATCCTGTTTAGGAGTTAACTGTAAATACAAATAAAATAATATCTCTTATATCCAGAGCATTAAATGGCAGGGACAGAGGGTTATTATTATTATTACAGTGCATTTAGGATTCATAATCATAATGGATTAAGAAAATTAAGAGTAGCATGATTTGGCATTATTCTAAATTGTATGTAGGTACTTTTAGCTAAACCAATAAATACCAACAAGTACTTGCAGCAAATCCGTTCGAGTTGTATTGTAAAACTGTGCATAGACTTATCTGGGTACGTTGAAGAAGATTTCTACGTTTGTATATACATAAAATGACCTGAAGAGGTACTGCTATAGTATAATGTAAAGTTTGTCCGAGACAACTGTCTGGAAGATGCTAAAAAGTGCTTTTCATGACAATGTTAGAACAAAACAAACATTTTTTATCGCCTGTAATCTGCAATGAGTGAGTGGTTTTAAATTTTAAGTTGGTTTGCTTTAAGTGAGTGAGCGTGTGGTGTAAATGACAATGTGTGTAGGTATCCAATCTACGTAAACCGTAGAAATATACATAAATGCATCTATATAAGTATTACTATAGTTTAGCAATCTAAAATGTATTTACTATTACTATATCAAGTATAATATTTATGCTTATGAATGTACCTCTGTAGGTTCCTGCAAACTGCACTCGGCACACCTGTACCTATATAATGGCAAACACAATTTTCAATTCTTCACCCTTTCTAGTCCATCGCTAACCATTTTTTGCATATAATTAAATTGCAGATGCTATTACACTACAAACTATACTATAGCATGAGTAGACCATCCAGACCACATTCACTTTACCACGATAAACCTTATTACCTGTAATGTATGTACTAGTATCTTCTCAGCATGCCTCTTCATAATAGGTATATATGGAGTCACTTTTTACCATTTATGCGATATACTAATAAATATTATATAGATATAAGTAAGTAATGTGCTTATAGTGTATTATGCTTACCTCACCTTCCCTTATATACAAAATACATACAATAGATCACACAATTGCATTCTCGGTCTCACTGGGAAGCATAGTAGTGTTCATTGGAATGTTAGGCATACAAATTACTTATAGCTATACTTTGTATGCAAGTATTTTGTAGATACCCACAGAACTTTTTAAGATTAGCCATAGCCAAAGCGAGAGTTTTAATGTGAGTTAGCCATGAAAAGCGAAGAATCGACGAGTGGGAGTCTTTTTTGTTTGCTCACTCAACTTACTCACTTAACTTGACTTCACTTATGTATATGTGTATGTATATGTAGTGCTTCGCTCCTAAGTCGTAACGTAACGTAAGCAATAAGCATTATACTTGTTGAGAATAAGCGAATAGTCTTCCAAGCAACTCCAAGTCATTTCAATGTTCAACCTGTTTAAATTGTTCACGTTATGTCAGCTCTCAGTCTTGATTTAACCACAGACAGTGTCGGACATATCCCAACTGAACACTACACAATCACTGTCTGTATTTCTGTAGCATACATAATATATTATTTACTCACAGTTTATTTATAGCTTTTACGATAGGTGTAATAGGAATAGGAACTGTATTAAATTAGGTAGTAAATATATTTTATAGCAAAAAAGTAAGTACTCATTTACCAATTTTTGCAAAAATTACAACCATAGTAGAGTAATACGATAGTAAATTCATTAAAATCTACTATTAGTATTTTATTAGGACGTACACAGTAATAGTATTAGTATGTGAGTAAAGCAAGTATTAATTACTCGCACTCGCACACTTGTACTTGGTCGGGCGTTGCAATAAAAAAATCTGTATGTAAACTCGTGTTAAGCAAAAGCAGCTTCGTGCAGTTTTACACAGATTCAATGTGAATATAATAATATATAGGTTTTATTCTATATAGGGAAATACTTGTATCTCAATCTGGTGCACAGTAAATAGTAAACTAAACTACATTACATTACATATCTCCATTATTAATTTCCTGTATACACTCAAAACGCAATAATATATACAAGCTACACCTTTCCTGTTCTTTAGCATTTATGTAACGCAACGTAAGTTTCCTCTCTCTCTCTATTATTTGGTTCATTATTAGATCAGTGTTGTACCATACCGATTGTGAACTCAACTGGAAATACATACATAGTGTTTCGTATGCATCCTACTGTGAATTGTAGAATTCAATTATAGCTACCTGCCGAAACACATAAAACTCAAACTAATATCACATCATACGCAGCTAAGACTATAGTACATACATATTTATCTACAGTAGAGTAAAGCACACAGATTTTACCTTGACTTGAGAGCTTCGCTAGATTTTAGTTTGTTATTATCCGCTGTGCTGTGGCCTGGCCGTACTGTGATGTACTGGTGTGTATATATATACAGTACATTAAGTTTATGTTTAAGAATTATCTACATGGATCTCTCGAAGTGAGTGACAAGTGACTGACTTACCTATATTTAATGTTGTGACTGGCAAAGTTTCCTTTTCTATATCTATAAACATCTTTAGCCATTATCCAAAGCCAAAGCCAACTCTAACAAATAAGTTGGCATATATTTCTAAAGTTGAAACTTAAAACACTTTTTTACCACATGAACATTACGTACTTATAGGTAGGAAATTTTGTTTGTGGTGTACTTTACCCGGCTACTCAACTTGAGACTCCGCATCCACATCATTGTTTCACGCTCCAAGCCTTATTCTAGATTATCTTGACAACCTATCCATGTCCATCTGTAGCAAATAGATAATTATTTTGCATTGTATTCTATTTAGTATTTACTAGATTTTGTGTTTGTTACTTAATTTACAGAAGATAAAAATCAACAGCCGAATCTTGCAACTTGCAACTCACAATAGAAATCTCAACAACATAAATAACTGGGAATTAACATCTGCCACGGGCAATTTGCTCCCACAAGCCCATCACGTTTTACAGTATCACCTTTTGATCCAAATTCCAAATAAATCAAGAAAATTGAGTTATTTACCCATCACAACAAAACACTTGTAATCAAAAGAGGCATTTCGGTTCAGTGAATTGGTATTATTGTCATAATGGTGCTCAAAGATGCCAATGATGGAAAAAAGGGAGGCAAGAAGAAGGACTCGCCCAAAAAGGAGGAGAAGACTAGTAAGAACTCCAAATGCATATGTGAAATCTGCACCTGTGGGTAAGAATCCATTTTAAATACTTTTTTCTTACTTACATGTAAAGTAAATATTATTTCATCCATGCAATCCATGTTGCATACATAATTATAGTATATCGTGAGGTGAGGGCATTGATATTGATAGATAGTAAATAACTAGCCGGTTAAGGCAAAAGCATAACATTTCATGTAACATAAACATTAATGAAAGGATCTGATTTCTTTTAGAATGTACTTATCCTTTTCAGCACTCTTTTTTATAAAATTTTGTTGATTTTATCATACATGGATCTACATTTTATACAAGTAGATATTTCTTTAACCCATGTGTTCATTCATTTAGTCATGTACTTACTTATATACGAGCTAGCTGCCATGCATTCAATACTATGGTTGTACTGTATACTAAAGACGTAATAGATATAAGTAATCTAATTGTAAATAGCTAACGTGCTTAAAAGTAATTGTAGTTATTACTAAAACGTAAGCGATATATAAAATGCATTGGATCGTGATACCATGTATTCGTTATTGGCAGAATAAGAATAACCTTATGCAAGAGAAGTTATGTTCCTAGTTATTAAGACAACTCACCTGTTTTCTCTCACAATGTAATTATTATCTGGCAGAGTGGTTAGCATTGAACTAAACTGCAGAATTACAGATATAAGTTATTATACTTATTTATTACATCCTCTGTATGTACCGACTGCAATATAACTGATAGAAATGTCTGTTACTGTTTGCATTAGTAGGGAGGAGGTACCAGAGAGGTTCATGCATTTCATTTTATGCATTTTATGTAATTGGAAATTACTACAATGGCTTGTTATAATGCGCAATATGCATTGGAGACGATAAGTACATAAAAAGAGAGAGGAGTCTGCTTATCTAATATCTAAAGAGTAGACTGTCCATGCAATATTATTATTTATTTTGCGTACAAGACAACACTGCATACCATCATTAAAATAGTGTGTACATGTTACCATTAGGAGAATATGGTAAAACAGCTGAATTTCCCTTTAATAAAAATAATTTCCTAAATGCACTGACTGTATGTAGGCTATTTGGATTAGGTAGTCATAAAATATAGGGTGTTGGTTGTTGTCTTCCAGGTACCGATGCTAGAAGATGTGTATCAATCAAGGCTCGTTATAATACAATGTTTTGTAGTAACAATGTTTATTTATTAGGGCCCATGGGGAACAATTGCGTGTAAATGTTGACAAGACATCTGAAAACTAGATGTAAAGAATGGAGGATTTAAAGAGCTTCCATATTACAAAAAGTGTATGTACACTTTTCTATTGTAATACATTGCTTACTGTATTACTACATTCAGAAAATTCAGTTTACAATGGGCAGCATCTTTGTTTAGTTACAATAGGCAATTTATCCTGCAGATATTAAACATGTAAATATCAAAACAGTAGAAGCACAACCAGTATATTGTTCGTAAGCAAGTAGCAATTCATTTTTCAGGACTGTTATAATGCTCGCACAAATATAATACATATTATCTCTAACACAACATTAATATGAAAACTGACAGTAGAACCACTATCCACATGGGCTTGCCCATACAACACAAAATTATGCGTACATAATGTGTGTAAGAAAATGAAGCGAACCATAAGATTAGTTATGTTAGTAAAATTCAACAACATAACATCTGACATGTCTGGGCAATTGATTGATTGGCACTTCTACCCTGATACGGAAACGTTATTGTAAATTGTAACAAATCCAACATAACGGTGGCAATAATGATTAATTCCAAAACAAAGGTTTCCACTTAAGTACAATAATCTGGTTTAAAATCTGTAAGTAGAATTTTAATACGAGCTCATTACAAATAAACTGCTACATTTTAGATTAGCTAGTCTTGTATTTACTTATCGATAATGTGGGGAGTAGGCTGTAGGTAGTAGACATATAATATGTAGGCAATCGTACAGTGCAATATTCTCATTACTTATGCCATTCGTGTCTGTAGGTATACTATTCGGCAATACGCTGTCGGCTAAAGTCGGCTTATTACTTTGCCTTGGATGTTCTAACCAGTTTCATTCAATCGTTTTTGCATTTATATTCTGTAAGAAGGAGGTTAATAAATGAAATCAATACGAGCATGTAGTAATAATTTTCCTGAAAGATTTTTATTTACAAACCAAAAGAATATTTGATCTGTCTAAGCTTTTTAAAATGTTTTCCTCATAATAATATATACACTTATGATATGAATGTTCCAATTGGCTTCGTTTGATATTGTAAGTACTTATATGCACAGATACATTAGTTACATTTATTTATATTTGTGTACGAATTGCAATAAACGTATTGTCAAAAGTACCCCAATGAGACTTAGAAAAAATTGAACTTTTTGGATCCCCTTATAACCTGGTACCAAATGTGTATCAATCAAAAGCACTAGTAAAGGGCTTTAAAATAACGCTAATTTCATTTTTCTACGGTGTCCCGTTCATGAGTAATCAATGGGATCCAAAAAATCCGAAAATCGAACTTTTGCATAACTCTTGAACGGAATACCGTAGAAAACTGAAATTAGTGTTATTTTAAAGCCCTTTACTAGTGCTTTCGATTGATACACATTTGGTACCAGGTCATAAGAGGATCCAAAACGTTGAATTTTTTCTAAGTCTCATTGGGGTACTTTTGACAATACGTTTATTGTAAACAACCATAAAAAGATACGTACCGTATAAATGTATGGTTATCTTCACAGTTTAACTTGCAAAGTCAGTACAATACAGTGCAGTAATCAGTCTACATTAAAATGCTGATATTGTCTTGGTTTACTTACAAAACAAGATAAACTAGGTGTATAGATATACCTGTATCACTGTAATGTAACGTACTAAACCATCAGACCAGGTAAGACTATGGGTACTATACTACTGAATTTTTGAAGGACGAATTAATTTAATGTTTTGCTCGAAAATCATATTTATTCTGGTTTTAGATGCATCTGCAAAGTTGCATTGCTCATTGCGTGCATTCAGATATGCTTTACGGCAATGTAGATGTGTGTGTAATGGCATTGGCATTGACAGAGAATTTTTTGCATACTTTTTGCCTAAGGTTAAAATAATTATTATGTTATGGTCCCCTATTAAATGCAATAGTAACTACTAACTACTGACTAGTACTAACTCGAAAAACTGTCTGGTTATGCTCTGGTATAGTATTATCCTGCAAAACATGTTACTTTACTTTATTATACCTTTTCAGTATTATAAATGGGGACAGGGCTAGATATTGCCATTATATTTTGTATATTTTATTAGCTTCGTAGGTACATTCATTTCTTGCGTGCAGAACAGAACAGACCAGACAACTGCAGTTTGCTTTCCAGGTTATATAAATAGGTAGTGATAGCACACGGACATAAAAGTGGACAGGTACTGGAACTTAAATGAAAATTACCTATATCTGATTTATTCCTTCGTGCACAGTATATGTATATGCCATTGCAAAATATAATGATACTAGTGCACACATGTGTTGCAAAATATAAAGTCATATAAGGATTATACCTATTAAATAGTACCTGCTATGAATTAAACCGTCTACCCTTACGTATGGTTATAGTGACATTTAAGACCATTAAAATTCTGTAAATTTTTCTAAAGAATATGTAGTACATGTTTTCGCGAGGGTATGGCACACTGTACTATACGCTAATCTAATTCATGATTTAGCTGATTTAATGTATTAATTAAGTCATTAAAAGGAACAAACAATTTTCTGATACCTATTTACAATATTAAACATTATTGTAAATACTAAATACTATCAAGAATTCCTGGTGAACGAATAAGCCAAAATGTTATACACAATTTTTATCTGGTTATTATTGCACCTAGGGCAATACATACGTTTATGAACTTGCAGAAATTCTCAAGCTACCCAATGTGTATCCAATTTGCACTCCTTCATTCGAATAACCAACAGTTTTAGCAAGAAGAGATATCTCCCTCTTGTAAACCATGACTTATAAACTCCTCAGCCGCTAGCCGCAAGTAAATCAGCATCCATTTAATATGGTTTATATTTAGACCACAAATTGTTATTTTATTAACCACATCAATCATTCCTGTAAACTCAACTTTGCTGTTTTCATGTTTCAAATGCTGAAATGCTAATAATTTTTAATTTAAGACTCGTTCTTAATGCTTTTACAAAACATGAGCACGTAACAATAAAGAGTGCTAATTTAACTTGTTTCTCTCTTGTTCTAACTGTGTTAAAAAGATAAAACCATTCGGTCTAATTAGGTGTTACAAGATTCAAGACTTCAAATTATTGTAACTAATTCTGCAACTAATTGAATGTATATATCTCTGCTTGAGCAAATGTAATAATTGCGCCGTAAGTAGTAAGCCCGTTAAGTAGGTGTTCATAGAGCAAGGTTAACATAACATTATTATTTATAAGTACCTTGCTTGTTGTATTTTGCGTGAACATCTTCATTCGACATATTTAACGGAGAGGTACCTATATAATTCAATTTAAACATTTATTTGAATATTCTTGCGAAAATATAGAGCGACATTTCCTTCTCTACCTTCTTGCAATTTATATTAAATTCCAGGCTTAAATTCTATTTGCATCGCATTTTGTAATATTAAATTAATTATGGCTCTTTAAAATATCTTCGTAAGTTATTTATATCTTAAATCCCACAGCCCATAATCTAAACGCATAACTAGTAAACCCAAAGGCAAACTTGTCACTTAGCACATAATATTTCCACTCGATTTCATTACAACGGTTGTTTTCTATTCAACCATGAATAAAGGAGCCGACAGCAAAGATGAAAGTGAAGCTGAGCTGAACTCTATTATGTCTTTCAATAATCTGCCAATAATATTTCTCTTTGAGTGTAACTAAGCATTATAGTAAGTGTAGAGCAATGTTCCACATAAAAGAAATAAGGTTAAAGGCAGGCCAGAGTATGTAGTTTATGTCTATTACTTATATCTCTTGCACCAATTTATAACTGCCCGATATCTCAAGATGTCATAAGCAGAGTTAGAAGAGATGTGTGTGTTTTCGAGAGAAGGCAATGCAGGGGTAGAATGCAGATGTGCAGATTGCGGAGTTGGAAGTTGGAACCGGGAATGGATCGGTTGGTTTTGGTTGAGAAGGCTACATGCTTCTTAACTCTGTGGACTTTTGCTAGATTGAGATGGAATGTTGGGAAGAAAGGATTGCAGTTTTACATAGTCCACCTAAACGGTATTTGATAGCCAAGAAATTCTCTTTATCACTACACACTCTTACTCTTACACGTTACACATAAGCTCTCACGATCAGTGAATAGTGAAAACACTTATGTGGCAATTCACTTAAAATTGTTATCACTTACTCTCTTACCTACTGGGAAGTGGATACCCTACTTAAGTATTTATTTTCTCTGCTGTTTTGCACGAGAATTGGCTATCGCCACATAAATTCTGATTTTGTTTGTGAACACGAACAGCCTTAGTGCACGAATTTAAAACAATGACCCGACGGCATCCCAACCGTATTGCCGGTGACATTTATTCCATGAAAACCCGTGTCAGGTATGTATTTTGTCAGAATACGCATTGTATGTAGTTAGTATTTTATTATACCTACATATTCAGGTAATGTATAGCAGGAATTTAGGTATTCGATTATGTTATTGCAAAGGCACATGCTATATGGCTATAATATATGGTAGCAACGAATGATAAATACAGTAGTTATAGCTCTAACCTATTTCTCGGTAGGTAAAACCACGTAGAACAGAAATGTCCCTTATGGGTATGTAATCTAAATGTCATACTTATTATTATGCATAAGGTAAACAATGCTATACCGTATACCAAGGGGCAATTAATGCGGTGCACAGTTGTCATATCTAGACATATATCTTTTAGAAGCTAACAGGAGCCCGATATGCTTACAAAATTTACTACGGTTGACGGTATAGTTTATTAGGCAGGCATAATAATTAAACTTGGGTCAATTTCCATACTTAACATTCCTCTATCAAATATAAATATAATGAATTGCACGATTGCGGAGTTCGTTAGGCTAGCTATAGCTTTCTTTATGCGTCTGGTCATTTGTATGAGGAATCAATATACGCACTCCAAAATTAGAAAATAATAGAAAAGTTTTTCTTTATAATACAATAGTCGGACAGACAGGCCTAGAGGTATTAATTGTTTATTTATGGTTTTGCGGATATTGTAGCTATTTGTAGTTTCAAAAAATCTAGACCAAGACTAATTGAAATTTGTTTTCTTGAGGGACCAAATTATTCTGGTCGCTATGTATTGTTCGTATTGATTTTCACATTTTGGAGAACTACTTATTTGGTCTATCCTTGAAATTCAATCGCTTTTACTTTTGGGTTAATAAGGTATATTTCACTTGTAGAGGAGATTCTTTATCTACAGATATTTCAATTTAAGTAAGATACTGTACTGAACACTGTACAGTACATGCAAACATATGGATAGTACTGCAAACCTTTACACAGTACATGGAACTAATTAAACATTAAACTGTCTGCAATCTGTTAGTCTGCATTGCATACATATACATCTGCAGTCTTTGCTTACTAATGGTCATGTACTTTACAAACTATACACCCAAGTTTGCTATTTCTTTTAATATTAATGCTGGTTGTAGTTAAACGTAAGTAGGGAATGTATGTGCACACTGTACTATTACATAATGCAGGTGTGCAGAATTGTACACCTTATTTGTCCCTGGAGTATAATTTAATAGTGTGTGGCACAGCATGCTCTAATTACATGTTTTAAATTCATGTTTTATTAAATGACTAAATAATTAGTACTATATATATATATACCTAAGAAGATATTATGTAAGTACTATTTCTCATACCGGTACTCTATCTCTGATATCTTTAAAGATGGAGGTTAGAATACCGGTTTAGATACGGAAGGACACATTTTGCCACGCTTTACGTGATCTTTGTTTCTACGAAAGTTGGCCATTATAGACACAGGTGTTCTAAGTAGGTATGAAGGTGTATGCATT
>JAQFYC010007002.1:0-11205 GCA_034694165.1 Tomocerus mixtus
TATGCATGTAGTAATACATACTGAAAGTGTATTTCATGGGAAATGGAAGCAGAGATAAATTACTCTTTCGGGCAATCCAATTATGCACTTCAATCTGTTCTTTCCCCTTTCATTTCAGTTTATCTTGTGTATTTTATCAAAACTGGTGGCCAACCAAATTAAATGAAACTTCCTGATTGAAATAGAAAGCGTTTGTTTTCTGCTATGTGATGGGCTTTGATGGAGTTCTCTTTTTCCCTCTAGAGCAGACAACAAGACAAGATCGCAGCATTTCAGCCAGATAATACACATACAAGATTCTAGTATATATATTTACTACTGTACATGCTATACTTTATGTGTATACGTAAGAAGCAACGTGAATGAGTAAAAGTAGAAAGAGTGAGTGAGGTGCATTGAAGGAAGGCTAACAATGATCCAAAGGAAAGTCAAGTCAAGGCAAGTCAAGTCAATTCAAGTAAAAAGAGTAAAAGGCAAAGTAAGGCACGGCTGAACAAGAGAAAGCAGAAAACAAGGCCATTAGAGAGCAAGAAAGAGAGAAAGATAGATAGATGGACAATGTGAATAGCATCTATGTAGGTGTATAGCTTCCTAATACATACTCAACCTACTTCAAAATATAAAAAGATGGATGGCTCCAGTGCAGACATATATTTACAATAGAATTCATCGTCAGTTCTACGTATAAAGCTAAGTAAATTGATATCTTGTGTAACAGTATATAGGTATGTATGCGTACCTATACTAACTTAACACACAATCATGTTAAAATCTTCCTTTCTTACGTAACCGTTTTCAAAGTACCTACTACCTAACTACCTACCCTATGTATCCTACTTGTCCTACTACATCCTACGATCGAATATCATTATAAACACATTCTCCAAGCAAACATCTTTCATAAAACACCAATTTATTCGAGCTCTGTGGAAAATTTAGATTTTATTTATGGAATTTTCTAAATAGCAGCCATCCTCTGACAAAAGGGTTACGAAAACAAAAATTGGGATACTTATCACATACTATGACATTATTTTATAAATAGTTTACCTACACTTAGGCAACTTAACACGATATGAGCACGTGCGTTTTTGATTTGACGAAAATAGTAGTCTGGGAGCATTAATGTGTAATCCTATACATGATTTGCGTAATAAGTTAATAATGTAATTTAATACTCCACTATACTATACTATAGTGAAGAAATAGATCACAGAATGTATTTACGCTACAAGAGGATCAAGCAATTCCCTCTAACAATATGGTTAAGTATGGAAAGTAGTGACGTTTTTGATTTGGTTGAATTATGTATGTATAAGCATACTTATGTGTAGTACATACGTATTTTCGCAATGAAAATTATACTTATTGTTTAGCAAAATTGTGTGATATAATATTTATGTCTAGGTAGGTAGGTACTATAGGTAGCTTGATTATATAGATTTCTATATTGATTTAATATCCTTTTATGTTTTGCTGTTGTCGAATGTTTTTCATTTAATCTCATGTTGTAAATTGCTCTTTTATCATTCAAAGAAAATGTGGTGGGTGTAGGGCGTAGGGTAAGAGACGCGTGCAGCTTGTCCTTTCTATATCTGTAATCCTACACTTGCCAAGCCAAGCCACAAATGTCCTCTATACTAACTATTAACTATATCGTGTTATTCTATTAAGTCTATTCGTATTCTCGGCAGCAAGGATGGTAATGGTTTAGTATAGATCCATTGAATTGACAGCATTAGAAGCTAACCAGCCGCAAGGACGAAGAAAAGGGACGATGAAGCACAATGGAACTTCCAATGTGAAAATGGTGAGATATTTGTCACAGTGAATTCTCTTTTGCTCCTCTAGTTTTGTTGTCCCTGCTGTTTTGTGCTGTCTGTGGTTAGCAAAATACCCTTCCTTATGCCTTATTGCCAACATTCTATAGAAATTCATTTCAGAGTAAATACTATGCATAAGTATACACTATAATTGCAATAATGTTCTTTCTTGCCTTAGTAGTATACATTGCATTTACCCTTGACTTACAAAGCATAGCTATCTGTACGTAACTGCATTTAATTCGTATTTATACAATTACCATGTATATGTCCTAGTTGTACATAGAGGCTATTCCGTACAAAAATCCAACTTTTTACATGTAATTTCCGAAAAGAAACTAATTACCTGCTTATTATAGTTTAATTATAATTGTTATAATTGTTATAATTTAAATATCCATCGTAACATTTTGTTACAATCTTTTCACGAAACTTTGAGCCAGTTTTTTCTCCACTGCTGTAAAAATAAAGAGAAAAAACTCTATTGCCTATACTTGTGACGTAGAGCAAATTTAGGATGTTCTAGTGCCTAATGTGTGCATGCTTATGGAAATTATATTATTTGAGAATGCTTTATTATGGTTATAACAATCAGCTAAAGTGTATATTTACGAGATAGTAATTACAGTTTTCAGTAATTACCTGCTTACACAAAACATTCTTTTAAAATTCTTTTCAAATCAACAATTAGTATCTACATCTGCAACTGTTCCATGACTAGGACATACGGAATCTAGAGATACGGTGCAGTGTAGGGTATGTATCTGTAAAGCCAACCAACAAGGCTACATATGTGTTTATGGATTTTGTTCATCTCATCGCGTCCAATCAACCAATCCCTAAACAATTGCCTTTGCCATCCAAAAGACATGCTTTTCTCAATTCTCCATTTGGTATTGCATGATATTCCATTCCACTAGAATGGATTTCACACACAACACAACATGACAACGAAAAGGAAAACCAACCAACAACCCAAAGCGAAACTTAAACCCCACACTTTCTCTAGACTTACAGCACTGCACTGTAGTATTCAATTCAACCGACTTGTATGTAAGTATTTCTATTGGCCCATACACCAATTTACATAGGTTTAAGTATATTATATAAATTCTCCATTGCTATACTTGATAGCTTTTGGATTTCGTTAGTTGTACATACTATACATACTTTGTGCATTTTCCAAATTTACATGACTTTCCTCGAGTCAATTCAACTGCAAATATTTTAGCTCAAATGCACTGCAAGGAAGAGCAAGGTACTTTTATTCTTCAGATACACAAGCAAGATCTAGTTTTCTAGTTCATAGTTCATCCCACGTACGTGCTTCCACTTCACCAACAATCATGCACAAAAACATATTCATGCATATTTATCCTCTATTACACAACCTGTATTATACTTGTTATAAGTATAAACAGGATATCATTCTATTTTTGTGCGGTACCTTTTATTATAATCATAGCTCACTTTATATACTTACATACAATCTGCACATTATAGGAGACCACTTTAGAAATCTTGGTTTTCTGCATGTCTGTTGTATTTAATGTAATGTTGTACCTGAAAGAACATTTTTCCTCCTTTGGTCTGTAGTCGACTTCTCCAGGTTATGGTGAGTTCGTCTAGCATCCAGTACATATAAGACCCTTTACGAAACTTTACAGTATATTGTTGCTACACCACAAATGCAAGATGCACTGTATAAGTACCGAAATTCTACTTATGTGAATGTTTTATATATTATTGTGCAAATACCTAAAAGAGGTTAAGATCCTTTTAGAAAAGTATCTAAAGTTACACTCGATTGAATAATTTATTAGAAGATTATTGCTCATCATCAGTACTGTTCTTGTTTATTATCTCCAACAAAACGGGTATATTTGTCTGATATCCTGCCCGGTTCATATTATCCCCGACATATGTACAAGTCTTAATACAGAGGAAATAGAGGTGCTCTAATGCTTTTAGGATCTTTCTTCAGAAAGGCACGTACACTTAAATATGTAATATATACCATAAATAATATATGTAGGTCCTAGACCACATTATATTTTGAATTTCGAAAACATATTCGTATTGTAGTTGGTACTTTTGCATTTTTGTGTTGTGTGCATAACATGACTACATAACATCATACACAGACGGCAGTGCCATACTAGAAGTATATATGTAGTATGTAGGCTATTTATATCTTTGGAGGTTTTGGAGTACCGAGGAAGAAGAGAGACAGTCGTTTGTAGTGGTAATGCTATAAGGATGAGTCTCCGATAGTTTATCTTTGCTTTGCTCTCTCCTCTCTCTCGTCTGTCTATCTGTCTCGTACACAACTCAAGTGAGTAGAAAATATATTCCTCTACTTCTGCATCACAACGCTCAATCAGTCAGCGTTGAATAGAATGCGGCACATTAAATCAATTTAATTTATATCGGCAACTTCCTTCTCGGAAAGGGGAAGTCTACGGAAAGAATTATTCACCCACTATGCTGACTCTCAATGTCGACTGTCGACTTTGCTTTCACTTCCATCCATTCCCATTTCTTACGTTTAGGAGCCAAAGCAAAGCCAGCCTGAACATTACATATGGTATATACATACTTAGTATCTGCACATACATGAGTTTGACTTTAGCCTCAATCCTGAAAAATATCGCAAGTCCCAACTCAATTCTCAATGCTGAACAGTTCCTTCAGCAAATACAGACAAGAAAGTAGTAGGTACTTTGCTAATACAGTAAATACCATCTAGTATATGGAAACTACAGTAGTACAATAATATACATACATTCATTCCTTTAGGCACTTATATTTACTATAAGGGTTGGGTTCAATAAACACTCCTTAGGTACAAGCCTTAGGTAGCTATAGCTATTTGTCTATTTGTTTGCAGTTTATAAAAACATTTGTGTGCATTGTGCCAATCAATATGCCAATGCAGTGCACCAGAAATCCATATAAATGTTTTTGCTCTTACGAACGTAAACTAAATCTTTTTGCCATATACCTAAGCAAACAAAGATACGGTTATCGTATATCTACATTATTATTAATATAAGAAATATTGTACTTACATACACAATGTATATTTGCTAAGGTTAGTGACTTTATAGATAGGGACCTACTTAGGCTAGGTATTTGTTTAATAAATGGTGTATGCAGTATTTAGCTATCAAAATGTACACGTGTAGGTATTGGATTTCATTTGTATCTTACCAAGTATAGTATGTAGGTATTCTATTAGTTTGCATTTCAGTTTTAAGAGAAAATGTAGACAAAGCCAAACTCAAGGCCAGGAATTACGACTCTTTTGTTAAGCGAATTTCAGTAGTGTTTTGTTGGGATTGAAAAACAGTTTTAGTGGGAAATAAACGAGTAATGAATTTGGATTTTATGTGTATTTGCCTGAGTGTCTGTGAGCGAATTGCATTGGTGGAGGGGACTGTGAAAATGTGACAATCAGTCAGATAATTGTACGCTGCTGGTGAATTGAAGGTAATAACGAAATGGAATGACTTGGATACAATTGTATGGCATTGTGATCCAAGATTTTAAAGGTTAGTTGCTTTTAAAAGAAGGTCTACTGGCATCATGTACTGAAATAAGCAAAGAGAAAGCGAGTTCTCATTACATTATATTACACTTTCTCTAGAAAATATACTTGTAAGGTATATGTATGTAAAGAATCTGGATTTTATACGAAGATACGTACCTAAGTATAATATTCGATAGGAATAATAACACTTGGGATTGGGAGTGGAGTGCATTTAGCAACAAGTTCGCTCTACTTGAAAATTGATGGGGGTAATGATTATTTAATGGGAAAGTGTTAAAGGTTTTGATTTTTTGGCAAAAGAAAAGAAAGAAAGCGAGTTAAGTGGGCGAGTGAAGTAGTAGGTGCCTACATATGTAATACGTAACATATACCTAAATATGTATGTACTTTTGTAATAGGTAAAGTGTGTTGAGTTGGTTGTGCTTCAATTCGCTTGGTTTCCTTGACTTGGTTTTGTCTGGCCTGGCTTGGCTTAGCTGTTAGTTCCATCATCTACGGCTACGATATGGTACTGGTTACTGGTTGGTAGTAGCTTCGTTAACTTAGGTTTAACCAACTAACTAAACTAACTGAACTGAGTGAACTAAAAGGCTAACCCATCTTATTATATGAGTGCCAATAGAATAACACTCGAGTCTCGGCATTTACTCTTCTCTTGATAGTCACACAGAGCCAGGAGAAACCATCACATCGCCAAGGAATAAGCACACACTGATTGTGAATAGATGAAGGAAGCCAAACCAAACATATACTTCTATATGTCCGAGATCAACACTACCAACCATTTTCTTTTTGTTTTTTAACAAAAGAAAGAAATCTCTACTCCCTGTTTTTAAAAAAATTTCCTCAACCTTGTAGAAAAAACAGCGAGTTTTTAAACAAATGTACTCATACCACAAAAACCCACACCCTTCAGAGCCATTATATTTTTCTACAATTTTATTATTGTTTTAGGGTTTAGAATAAAATATTTTTAATTACAGTGACCTACATATTGTTAACTTAAAAACATTTTAGCTGCTACTATCAGCTAATATTAGGTTACTAAATCTAATAAACATCATTAATTAAAATAAAAATACGGATAATACAAAAAATATTTTGATATCTTAGTTATTCTTTTGATAATTTGAAAAGAGGCAAATGAATTTGGCTTAGCACAGGGATTTTTGTGCCTGCAACGTATACACTTATAATAGAAGAAGTCTGGTTCTGGTTTGGTTATGCCATAGCACGGCATACCATTCCATGCCACGAAGGCATTGTTCAGGGAAAGAAAAGAAATTGAGAGAATGGGCCATTAAAGTACAGCACTAGTGAAGTGAGTGCTCCTTCTCTGTTCTGTTCTGTATTGTGGAAATGGTCATGTTATAATAAAAAGAAGAAAAAGGGAATAGAAAGAGGTTTACTTGCGTTGGTTTTGGTTTGGCTCGATCCAATCCCATCCACGAACTGTATCTGATATAAGGAGGAACGAATGCTATATTACATAATATAATCAGTTGAGTTGAGTTGAGTTGAATGTACATTAGGTAATAATATGGCCACTCTCTTCTTCACTCTCCTAACCAAACCAAACCAAACCACTCCACTAGACTCCACTATGTACTATTCTAATAGATAAAAGTATAGAAAGTGATTGCATGAAATGTATTGTGCGAAATAATAGGGAAGACTTTTATTGGACGTGAGCATAACATAAGGGAGATAATTTTTCCAAAGGGAAACCGGGGAAAGGTATGATCATAACTAAGTATATAGGGACAGGACAGTTGGCTAGCCAAAGTGTTCCGCTCCTCTGGGCTTCACTGTCAACATCCCATGGGATCTCCTCCACGAGAAGAAAGGAAAAGAGTTTAGATGAGAGACTGCGACTCCATGGCTATGACATGGCATTTCGAGGATGCCATGCCATGCCATACCACCGCCACCGTCGCGACGACCAAAATTCACAATTGCTCTTCCCTTTCCTATGTTATGTACTTAGTTCTGGTTCTGGTACTGGATAGAATCTCTTCTATACACTCTGCGTATACTCACATACCATAATAACGCACAAATACTGAATTTTCCTCCTTTTGCTCTGCTTTGCTTTGCTTTACTTTACTTTACTTTCCTGCTCTGCATGGCTGGTTCCGTTCCTGTATTTGTGAACCATTTCGGATTCTACATATAAATATATATTTGTATAAGAAAATACAAATGCACATACAGTAGACAGTAACTATGTATCTGTATGTAAGCAAAAAGAGATACTACTTATGTAACGCTGTATGTACTGTACACAGTTATGGTTTGACTTGGTTTGGAGTTTGGATCTTTCCAGGCGGCAATAGCTATTCTGCCTCGTGGCCATTGTTAGCCAAGGAGATTAACAAAAGTTTTCACCCCTTCGTCAGTCACTCACTCAATCCGCCTTGTCAACCACAGAACACAAAATAAGTGAGCACAGAAAAACATAACGAATGAAGGTACATAACTATGTAGCTATCTATTTACAAGGAGAAATCATCCTCCTTCAAGGGGAACCGTACAAAATTTTATATTCTTATACATATATAGTAGCGGCTTAGAATGTTAGTATTTTTATGTATGGATGGTATACGTAATTGGAGTAGTATGTATACAGTGCTCATTTTATTCCTTTTCTAAATAGTTGTATTGTAGCATTTTGTAGAATTTATTCTTCAGGTTCACTCCAAGCCAAGCTAAGGGATGCAAAGATGTATCTTTATTTTACTTATTTATTTCAATAGAGACTTTTATAAATGTAGGTACAGTAGTGTCTGTTGTCTGTAACACTGCATCTGTCTATCTATAGTGTAAAAATATAGGTATTTAGATTCTGCACGGGAAACTGTCTTGACATTGAATTGCTTTGCCTCCTTCCATTGCTGTGCCCTGCCTTGCTGTGAGTTGATTTGCCTTGCCTTGACTTGACATGACACAGTATTCCGTTTCTGTTTTCCGTCTCCTTTCTGAAGTGTGTGCTCTGGTATGAAATGAAAGTGCGTTTATATTTTTCCTTCTTAAACTTAAAGAACCTCCAGCTAAGCAAAAGAAAGAAAATGGAAAGTAAGTAGCAACTGTGTAGGAAGAGCCAGTGAAAGTAAAAGATAGAGATGCCACAGGACATCACATCACTAGCTGTACAACTACACTAGGAAGAGTACACTACACACTACAGAAACATTTTTCTAAGAAATGTTGTCTACATAGGTATCGTTATTCTATATATAGAATATCTGATAGAAACAGAAGGAAGTAAGTAGGCTACTATAACTGTACATACATCTTACATCATAATAGTCAAGTGCAGCATGTAACTGAAAGAAGTAACGTCCATAGAAAATCTCATGCAATGCCAGGCCACACACCATGGAAGAGTTGGCTAGTGTCAAAGCCAAGCCAACCGAACCGATGCATGTGAAACTATTCCGTAAGTCTCGACAAGTCAAGTCAGAACAGGACAGGACGACTGCGTTCCATGTCCATGTCATGACATTTCAAGGAATCCCTTATATGCTTATTGCTGTATCTTCTCTTAATATATATTTATGTAATTTATATATATATATGTATCTGTAATAGATGTACTTATTATATTTATGTGGAAGATGCTTTGATTGTAATGTAATGTGATGGGCATTTCTCAGAACATACATACATATAAACATACATATGGTACAGTACACTCATAATATAAGATAACATAACATAACTAGTCAGAATGGTTGAAAGGGGAACGAAACGGAGTTTATAGTTCAAGTTGTGAGTGAGTGAGACCTCGGTAAAAGACTTCCTCACAGTCACAGTAGTCCTCGTCCTACCGTTCGAGTCGGCGGAAGAGGACAATCGACATTTTGTGCTTGGCTGCAAGTTTTATGAACTGGAAACTCTTTTTCAGTCGTTCCTACACACACTCACATATAAAACTGTACGTAGTTCACATACCTATACACACACACACACGACATAATAGGAGAGACAGACTTCCCTCAAATATAGAGCGTTTTTCCTTTTCACTTTCCTTTCTTTCTACCATTCATACATACAATACATATACAGCAAGCCAATCCAAGCCAAACCAAGTGAAGCCATCAACCTTCCTTCTATCTCCACAGACTTGAGTTGACTTTCTCCAGAGCTGAACTGACTATGTGGAGACTGAACTGACTCTACCTATTCAATTCCATTACCATTTTTATTATTACTTCTCTTAGCCTCAAGCAGAGGAAATCATCAGATTCCGACAAAAAAGCACACTTATAAATTCAAGTAGCGTTGTTTCTCTTTTAAACCATTTCTCCGTCTTTCACTGCCCCACATGCCAGGCCATGCCACGCCACAAACCATAGACCAGCAAACCATTCTTCCCTTTAATTCTAAATCCTTTTATAAGTAATCTTACAGAAAGGCCGAATATAACGGGGATACTTACAATAGCTACCTAAGTAGTTGAGTTACTATATAAAATAATAAAAGTCTTCCTTTGGCTTTGGCTTTCCTTCCTTCCTCCGATCTGGTGGTTCTGTCCAGTAATGTGTCTCGTCGTGGTTTGCTTTTGGTTTTATTTAGGCTGGTCAGCAATCTACTACTGTAGTCGTAGTACTTACTTATCGGGGCTATTGGTCTTGGCTACAGAGGCTTATGTTCTCCAATTCTATTGCGAAGTGAATAAGTGAACGAGAGCCGATGCTAATTTATCATCTTTTAGCGATTTGGACAACTATGGTCGTGTATGTTAGTGTGTAGCATTACTATTACCATTTACCATTTACTGTTACCGACGATAGATATCTCAAGGTCTTTATTGAAAGGAGCGTCCGGCAGTCCGTCTGCATCCATCCATCCATGCCTTACATACGAACATACATATAGTACATTCATGAAGAAATCAATTCGATTTATATTTAATAGTAATGTCACGTCTGCCTGGATAAAATCTTGATGCGATATGCGATTCTTTAAGAGTAAGAGTAGGTACTACGTAATATAGAACCCCATTTTCTCCCTATTTTACTTACTTAGTAACCCTCGTATAGAATACTGGAATATAACTCTTGTCAAGGCTGAGTGAATTTTATCACCTTTTGAATTGTCCCATTGCATTACCCAACGGAGAATAAAACAGAAATCCCAGAATGAATTGATGAGAAGAAAAAAGTTTCACTTTTCGTCACTCCTGGTAAATAGCATACAAAACCACACACAGTCGTTCTCCTTCCCCTCTTATTCATTTTTGAAGTAGGTACCTTACGTAGTAACTATCTGTGTATAGAATAGATACTCTTTCTATGTAAATACTACTGTAAATAGTTTTTCTCTACCAATTTACAATTTAGAGAGTTTGCTTTTTTGCATAGTTGATGCATGCTGTAGAAATGCAGTAGGAAATGAGAAGAAGAGAGGATAAGCTAACAAAAGGAAACGAAAATATTTTGAGGAAAGGAGAGGAAGAGCGAGGGATGCTATTTACGTGTTTATGTATTTACTAGAACTGCAGATAGAATGGGAAGAATACGCAAATGTTCTCGATGAAAAATATTCTTTTATAACTATTAGTAAGTTGAATGGGGAAAACTAAATTCTGGTTTTTGTGAAGACCTCCGATCCCATTATAAAACCCTAAGGAAACCTCAAATGTCTACTTCCAGAGGAAATTCATATAGATTTATAATGACAAACTACAATTACAGGACACTATAGTACTTATGTTTCAGTAATAGACGTAGTTTATATTTATGTTCAAACTAAAGTAGTGTAAAGCATCTGTGGGAAGTTGAGCTGGGAGACTTGACTTTGTTCCTGCACTTGAAAAAGGTTAGC
>JAQFYC010007003.1:0-11205 GCA_034694165.1 Tomocerus mixtus
TTTACGAAAGTATAATGCATCAAGTAAGACAGATAAGCAAAAAAAGATTTTGGCAAAAATACTAAAGGTTTTTGCATGCTTAAATACATTTAACTTTACCTTGATCACCATTTTTCAGAAAAACAGGCTACAAATGTACTTGAATTGTACAAAAATACGATTTGACATGATATGAAGAATAATGAAGTTTTATTCATTAACTATTAACTTAATATGTTAATTATTAATTCCATGCACTTTCTCCAACATGGAATACTAATCACAGAATATTTAACCATAAGATTTACTTAATTAAATTGGGGACAATTTCTTGAAATCGCAAAGCAAATGTGCCGATTGTTTCCGAAATTTTAAGCTGTAAGGTATTACTATATATAATATTTGACGGTTTTGCATATGTAGTCATGTATGGATACACAATTTTTGCATGGAATCTTCTTGATATTTTGCACACATGATTTCCAAAGATTTTATAGAGTAGGTTTTTAGTTCCTTTAGAAATTGTGAGAAATAAACAGCAGGAAAAATAGTGCGAATAAATACTATTTTAAGGTGCAAATATCAACGTTGATTCAAAGATAGGTCTTTTTATTTCCTGACAAGAGAACAAACACTACGTTATGGTTAAAGAATCATCATTTGTCGGTTAAAGATTAGGATTTTGACGAAGTTTCGCTTTTATTGTCGTCGTTGAGTGCCAAAGGATTTTTGTCTAAACCTCTGAGTAAGTACAAAGAATGCCTTTTACCGGAGGGTTTAGTAGATATTGCCCAGTCATGCAGAAACTCGGAGTCCCCTGTAGTCATAGAAGACAGAATAGCAGACTAGACACTATATATAGACATGAAGAATGGAATTTGAGGGGATTTGGCCTACAGTCAAGTAAACAATGGGTATAGGTACTAGGTAGTAAGTTAAGAGAAGAGCGGATGCATGCAGTGTAATTGCAAACTGTCAGCGTGGTTTGGTTATCGAAAGTATTGATGGAGAAAGTTGCTAGGACGGAATCACGCTCATTTAATCAAAAACAATCGGGCAAGGAGCGTCGATCATCTGAAAGAGAAGAATCTTGCGATTAGTCCGAAGTGAAGATGGTTGATCGCTCACTGGAAAGACGAATGGAGATCCAAGTCAAGTCAAGACTATCCGTTATTACATAAATAATTTTATAGCCAGCCTACATCCTTATGACTATGACAAGAAGGCAATGCTCTTTAGTCTGCACTGGCCTGAACTGAACTCTTTGGACTCCAGGAGACAAGCCAAAAGTCCAGAATATGCTAAAATGCTTTATCAAAATGGATTACATCGGAAATATCGCCTGCGATCTTTGTGGCCCACCTAAACTCGTGGTTTCATGGAATAATTTTAAAAATAGGAATGTTTTCATGTATTTTACAGCTAAAAACATTCACTTTAAATCGTAATTAATCTTTACTAACATATTTAAGCAAATTTCCTCCATTTCTGTTGAAAAACAATACAAATTTGTGTAGATAATTCATAAAATATACAGATAACTAAAAAAATAGTTGTTTCTATTAATTATCAAGTACACAATTAAATTTTCTGTATGTTTGTTCATATTTTTTGATCTTCGACAAGTTACTATTTGTTTAAAATGCCTAGTTTTTGTTGAAAAATACTCGGTGTGTACACAAAAGCTTTTCTTTGCCGAAAAGTGTCGGTTGAATGGCATACGTTGCATGTAAAATATATACGCGTGAGTATAGTCCGTTGTTTATATCATTTTTTACAAAATAGTATTGAAATTGAAATTGAAATTGAAATTGTAGGTAATAAAGTAAGACAGTAATAAAATAATATTTCTTAATTTCTAAATATATTCATAAATAAAGATGTTTGGAGTAGGGAGTCAAAAATTCGGCTTTTGCATGCATTATGTATTGATGGTATTCAAATTTAGTGAATTTATGTGCATCTTTGATGATATGCAATAATAAAGTGTTCCATACTTATGTGTATGGTTGAAGTGAAAGTGAGAGTGGTCTGGTATGGCTTGGTGCATATAGAATGCGTTGATAGAGTTGGATAGCCAAGCGATGGGATGATGGGCTGGCTGGACAGAGTGATAGAATAGTGGCCATCAACATAAGAATATTTGAAGAGGAGAAAGAGAAAGGATAGAGGAGGTACTGGATAGAGTAGTGCTGGATAGAGTGCTGGAGAAAGCGGGAGCGAAGAGTTTTGTGGAAGTGGAGTGCGGGTAGCTGAAGGAAGTGCTACTGAGATTTATTATTTTCTACGATAAGAAAAACGAATGCGGAGAGGAAAGAAGAGAGGAGGACAGAACAGACAGACCATCACATCCATTTCCACTGGAGAATTTCAAACTGAAACCATCTTCATGGAAAACTAAACTAAAGGCAACTATCATTCCCATTATGTATTACAGTTTATATTGCTTTGCTTTGCATTCAGACGAACAAGAAGACTCAAAGGGGAAAGAAAGGAGAAACTAAGTAGGGAAACACGCAGTCGGCTCAATTGTACCGCACAACCAGAAAATACCATACCGTAAAGCATTCATTGAGAAACTACATACCTTAACTTTTTAAGGCTTTAGTATAAATAGGTATATATTTACTTTTTTAATTGTAATTTTTAAGTTTTAAGCTTTCTATATCGCTGTAATAATTTCTAATGAACTAATTCAATTTATTTTAGATTAATTTAGTATTAATTTCTGCACTTTTTCAGGAATATTTCAAGAAAAAATTGTGGGAAATCTGGTGAGACAGAAATTAATCAATGCATGACATCATGCACAAAAGTATTCCTGCAGGAACATTTTCATTTTATTTCGAAAGATAATTTCAAATAAGAAAATTATAATTTTAATAAAGATTTTTAAATATCAAAACATCGAGTTGAATGTATTTTCTGAATTTGCTAACTTTTAATTTTAATTGATTAGGGCGCATGAGTTTAATAATTTCTGGATAGCAAATATTAAGTTTTAATGAGCTTGTATTATATACTAGCTGAGTATTACGGGCCTGTGTTAAATAAAAAAATTAATGTCTTCATTTTAATAGAAATAGTTTCAATATCCATTTTTGTTTAATAATTAACAGTGTGCAGGGGGCTTTCAAAGAAGGGAATACGTTACATAGTTACCCAAGAGCCAACATGATCCACATTCATTCGTTCGTGTCTCAAAGTCTCTACTCGCTTTGCTTTTAGTTTCTTCGCCCCTTCTTTCTCCAGTTTCTTTCTCCAAGTTCCCGTTCCCATCTTCTGCTTTTACTTGACTAAATAGTGAAGAATGAATGTCTGGGATCAAAGCATTGTTACTTTCCTTCTGATATAATATTTCCAATCCTTTCTCACTCACAGTTCGTTTAAACTTACACTTGAAATGGATATCCATATGCATACATACATGCATACTTACATGTACATACATGTATTCAGATATACCTTACGATACTTAAACGTACCAGAGCTAAAATCTCTTTTCTTCTTCAGGAGTTCACATCATTTATTGCACCGGCAGGTATTTATTTATGTATGTATGTCTAGTTGTATGTAATTCTGTGCTGCTAGTGTATTCAAAGAATTGTAACTTAATTTGATTCGGTTCACTGTAACAATAGAGCTGTGTTCTCAGAATACATCCCCATCCAAACAGCTAACAAGTACATAAATATACGAAGGATGCATTTAAATGATCTTGCGTTAAATGTGGCTGGATGTGGTGGAATACAAACCAAATGCAATTGTCATTGCAAATTGAAACGCTTGACTTAACAAATAGAACAATTAACACTTTAACTAATAGCTTTGGCTTAAGTGCTACATACATTTAATTAATGCATATGCTAATACAGATTCGCGTTTACACATACCTATCCGTACAACGTACAATGCAATTTGTTTTCCTTTGTGACTGCGAGCATAACAAAATTTGAAAAGGAGATTTTTGTTCCTTCTTTCAAAGGATCTTCAAAAATAAATTTTATACATACTTTTTCTGTAAAAAATTAAGTTTTGTAGAATTGTATTGTATATATAGTGTCCTTTTGTAAAAATTAGAATTTTCAAGTAGTTTTAAAATAATACACACAGTTTTAAAATGCGCAAAAATGTTTATTTACAAAAAAGTATTGTTTTGCAAGATTAAATCCGCTTTACCAAAGTTTGTTTTAATATTATAAATAGATTAATTTAAATAGAGTTTTTATTTTTTGTGGATTCTTTATAGCAATGATAACGTTATATATCTGTAATCTGTACTACATACTATTTTAATACAAATACAGCTCTGTAATGTGATATCCCTTTATAAATTCATTTTTTTCAATTGTTCATCGGATCTTTCTTTACCCACATCATTGAATTTTCTCCATCATCTCTCTATCGACTCACTCACTTAGACCAAACCCCGTGCGTTTTCATCCGTAGGGTAGTTGTAACAAAATAGATACTTTTTCTATCAGTAAAAGTACGTAAAGGCATCCTTATTCTTTTCTATATTCACCGAAGGCCTAAATTCTTGTAGAAACTGGAAAGGTAGCATATCGTGGGATAAAATGTAGTAAAATATAGTAAATATAAATATGTTTCATCCCAAGGAAGTAAGGAATGAGTTTTATCTTTGGGGATTGGTGGAAGGTTCTGGCATTGCAATATAGAAAAGTGGCAAAGAAATGGAATAATGTACTCTGTCTCTTTCTTCCGCCAGTCTCACTTCCTTCGAGAAATAATTTCCGGATTCGAGCCACCCGAACTGTGAAGAAGATGAGGAGCCCTAACTGAGACGCAGATCCTCATATGTACAGTACACTACGCCTACATAACTCCTTTCTTTATATTAAGGATAAGGAGGGATACCTTTCTCCATACCATATTCTGTAATTCATCTGCACTTTTCTAAGGAAAAAAATATTGTAGGCTTGTAGGTATGGAAGCTTATGAAAGTTATAGAAGCAAAGGAACTATATTGTACAAGTTATGTACTTAGGTAGCTACTGCAACCAACCAAAAAAGAAAATGGATTTTTTTCTTTAGCCACACTCATTTTTCTTCTTTTTTCAGTCTATCGTGATAGCCATCCATTATTAATTGATGTTCCATCAAGATCATAAAAAAACTTTTTAATTTATTTTCGCCGATTGCAATTTTTTAGCATGAACGATAAAGGAATAATTATAATTTGACCTAGATACAGATTAAATTGATTTACTTTCCTTGCACTTCAAACAAATCCAAGCCATCCTTTTAAATGTTTTTGTATTACCATTACCTACTGATAACGAGTAGGAATTCGGAAAATAATTCATAATTCATAAGAAAAAATTAATAACGTTTGCAATTTGTTTTAGGTATGCAAATGCGGAATGCATTTATTGAAAAGAATTCAAGACACACAGATACAGTAACGTAGGAGTGCAAAATTCGCAAGAAATAATTCAGTGAAAATGCTACAAAGTTCATAAAATAAGTAATGAAATATGGATTTACTATACTCGTTCTACAGCAGTTTATTAAAGAGCAATTTGGAGCATTTTTTGCACATTTTGTCATATAACGCCTAATTTTGCACATTTTGAAGAAAGTTAAGCACATTTATTTAAACGTTAGTATTTCATTGTTTTTGGAATTTTCGCAGTTTTTGCGCTTCATTTTGTATGCATATAATTTCATCATGCAAAAGGTCCCAAATTCCCAATGTTTGAGTTCTATTACAGAGATATATATTTAACTGACAGTGTATTATATGTAGTTGTATAACTTATATACCTAAATAGGTATCTTTAGAATTAGAATGGTCATGTTTTGTGTTGCGGTGAAAATCTGTAGAATTCTAGCAAACCAAACCACAACATGGTTTTGGTGTCTTGTCTGTCTCTTCTGTTCCGTCAGTTCAGTTTCAGCATTTCAGTACTTTCGTAGCCACTTTAGGCGAGAGGGCACGCTTATTCGTGGGCTAAAGTTTAAGTGGGTGAGCCAAGAAAACGAAGTGAACTGTCGATAACTCAACTTCTTAGTCTGTTAGTTAAATCACCATTCCACTTCCCTTTGCAAGATATCTCTCAAAATTATTTATGCAACCGTTTATGTATACTTACTTACCTCTTCCACCAAATCAGCCAAACTGGGTCAGTCTGCATAACTCTACACAAACTCAAAAATATCTTCCTTACTTACTTAGATATCTAATCTATCAAACAAAATTATGGGTTCTCCTCCTGGACTGCAGGAGCTCATTAATTTTCTTCAAAACTAAAATATGAGAGGCCAGTTCAAGCCAGCTTGAACTTATGAGGAAATTGGGAATTGGATTTATGAACCATTTTCACAACACACGCTTTCCCAATTCGACCTACAAACCCAACTAGAACCCATAATACACAGAAAATATTACCTTTGTGGAGGTGGTGGTACTTATCGTTAGTTACGTTACAAATATTTTTGTGGAAAACGAAGCCCATAAACCCATAGGTCAACTAAACACAATACGAAAGCTGATAACCTAAATAACTGAGGAAGACTTCCTCTACAAAAGCTAAGAAGAAAATAAAGTGGAGAAATGGGACATTTAATCAAAAGTATTGACACAATTATAGATAATATACTCAATACCTAGTAGAATACTAAAAGAAAAGTTTTTAAGGATTTCTTAAAGGAGAATCCATATATTCTTCATAGCACTTGTTGGCTGCCAAATTATTGAGGAAAAATTTATTAGCTTAATTAACTGCAATTTTCTTTTTCCAAATTAGGTACATCGAGAAGGTATATAAATAATTTGCATTCTAATAACAATATTCATATTTGTATTGCTTATATGGATTCTCTGAAAACAAACATATATAACCTATATACAAAATTAATATAATAATATGGAAGTTAACGTTTCTGGAATTATAATTTCGAGCAAAATACGTGGGAGACCCTCTGGTCTGCTGTAAGCTGTAAGATACTTTCCTGGAAGTGTTTAAACATGTATTTCAAATAATATCCTACTATAGTACGTGTATAACGACTGTCAACATACAACATACTGTTGGTATAAATTGTTAATTATTTCCACATACTGTGTCTTCTATTTACATTTGTGAATTATTCAGCATATTAGAGGTTGCTTTCCAGGAGATAAATAAAGAATATGGATAGAAGTTCTCTAATCTTTCAGAATTAATTGCATAAAATTGCTCCAGGGATTTTTCATCTAATATTTCCATTGAAATGCCAATTTTAGGTTTATTTGCTCAACGGTACATACGTTTAAATTATGCAAGAGTAAATAGTAGGTGCCTAAATGTTTACTAACAGAACAAACATAATGTAGCATGTCCTTTATCTGTCTCTGAGCAATAAGTACCTAATAAAACTGATGTCGCCCTCATTTTTGTGTGTAAGTACATTTTGTTACCTTTTGGATAATAAAAGAAAGTAGAAACTACATAGTATGGTGGGAGTACACATGAGTGTATATCTAGGAAGAGATCAGTGACAAGGACAAAAGTAAACAAGTAGGTTATAGGATTGAAATTGGGGATCTAAATAATCCAATCCAATTCAATTGTGCTATAAATAGCTTAAATGTAAGTGAAAGTAAAGTAAATATGTTAGTAAGGAGAAAGTAAGTAAAGGAGAAAGTAAGTAAAGGAGAAAGTGAAGAAAGTGTGGGGAGTGCAAACAGAAGAAAGTGTTTGTGTGTTATTACTCTCATTGTCTGTATGTAGAGCAGATGAATGGGTGAGATGTGAGATGTGAGATGAGATGAGAATGAATTGAGTGTACATAGTAAGTATATAGTAAAATGGTGAAAGTAGTGAAAGTAGTGAAAGTTTTGGAGAATGAGTATGTAATGTAAAATGTAATGTATTTACATACATACACAATAAGTGTAGCTGTGAAGTGACAATTGTAGATGAAATCAAATGTGATGGAATGTGAATGAATGAGAGGGAGCTAGCCAACGTTGACGTTGATAGGAGATTCATGGAAAAGGAGGAATGTTGTTTCCCGATGAGAAAAATGAAAGAGGAAGGCGGAAGAGAAAGGCGGGCAAGACAAAAGATATTCTGTTTCCATTTTAAATAAGAAACGACACTATGGAGTGCTAATCAATTCAATCTATCAGCTTGACATTTTCCACTTCCGACGATCGGCGCTCCTATCCTCATTCAACACTTTAATTTATAATAGACTTTCTTTGAAATTGCATCTCTGCCTAGCTCCCGCTCCCGATCCCACTACTCAACTCACTCACTCAACCTCCGTTTTCACTCTATTCTTGCTATAATCTCAAATATAAGATGTACTCGAGTTTAAGCCTTTATATTTGGGTCATAATCAGCAGGATCTTATTTTTTGTATATTAGGGGCACAGAAAGTTAGGATTGTAAACGTTTAGGATCTTTAAAATCAAGCTGAGGTAGTTTTTTGGTGGATGACAATCTCACTGTCCAGTCTGCAAAAATAAATAGAATTCCTCGTGCATAACCCATTTTAGATTATTATCTCTTAATTTGAATGCCGCTATTGATAACCAGAAACTCATAAATAATGAATCGATGGAAGTATTTGTATAAAAGGTGCATGTGCATTGCTTAATAAAAATTATACACCAAAAAATGTTTAACTACTAATTTAAAAAATAGGTAGTGCTGTTTTTATTTAATGTTAAAGTTGTATACTTCCATATTTTTTTAAAAAAATATTTTTTGTAGTAGTTTTATGAGTGCCTGGCTGGATTGTGGATAAATAATAAAAATGTATTAAAAACTAAATAATATATTATAATGGTAATTATAAATTGTAGATTTTGTCAATTTTTCAAAATATCCTTTTATTAGTTTGGGTATAGGCAGGTCTCAGGTATTTATGTTAATTAAGTAAATATTAATGGAAAATACATGTGTGTGTGTGTGCCTGTGTTTTACTTAATGAAGGATTTTTTACTGTTTGATATTTCTCTTGCAAACATCTTTAAATACGAGTAGTTCTGTTTGATACGACGCGTCTTAAGTTTAGACATTTAAAGAAAACTCCTATGTTGACATGTAAAATAAATAAATAATTATTACCTGCATGGTTAATTAATTACGTTTCCTTCGAGTACAAGACGCGGCTTTTACTAACTTAGGATATATTAAATAAGGTACGAGTGCATATGTACCATCGAAATAGGTTTGTAATTCGAATGTGTGTATGTAATGGTACTTTACACTACTACCTAAGAAAGTACGTAGATACCGTATCCCCCAATTCTTTCTAAAGAGCCTGAACTAGGCTCCTGTTATGTATTGTATAAGGTTCGGGAGTGGAAGACAGGGCAGGCAGCAGTCGCTTTCATTCTGTTGTCGATTTGTTACTTTCTCCAGCGATAGTTTTCATAGGATATAGGCTTCCCTTGTCAAGATTCGTTAGGTTTGATCTTATCCAAGACTTTCTCCTCGCTTTCTCTTTCTTATATATTTACATTGATACATTACATAGGTAGCTGCTAGCTGGCTGGAGTTGGTTCGTTGGAGCTACCTCCAGAAAGAACCTAGTCAAAGAGAACAATGAGCTTTTTCTCCAGAAGCGTTTTCCATCATGATGACTGACTGAGCTGAACTGATGGTGAGTAGGGAGAAAGTGTTGATTCAAGTGAAGATTTAAAACTCACATTGACCTCCTTCCCCCAGCTATACTTTCACTTTCACTCCACTCTCGTATATTTCCAAAGAAGAAGAAAACTAAAGACGTATTTAAAATTGGGTTTCGAAGGGAACTTTCTCTCCACTTCATCTCAACTAATTGTTTTTCTCTTTCACTTTATCTAATCCCAGCCGGATCCCCTTCCCTTAATTGAAATTTCGGGATTTCGCAATATTGACTCAAGCGGAAGAGATATTCCATTCCGCTATCTTCAAAAAAACTAAATACGCCACTGGCTTTCTCCATAAGGTTATAAATGTATATCTGGTCTGGTCTGGATTGGATGAGGAGTAGCTTCATTATAAATGATTACTTATGATATGATTTCCTTTGCTGTGCTGTGCTAGCAGGTGCTTTGCCCCTGCCATGCCCTGAAACGATAATAAAATATAAAACACTCGTTGAAATGATCGCTTTTCAACATTTTTCCGCTAATGACGCAAATGAATGAAATCAACGAGGGGAACCTTCACACTTAATTAGCCATCCACCCGGAAATATCCTATCATCTGACTCTCAGACTCTGTCGGCAATTTTCAATGGAATAATTCCCACGATTTCTATTGTTTTAGCTAATTTTATATGCGCATTGTCGGAAAATCATTGCTAGACAAAAGCTATTTAGGTGCTTATACTAATACAAAACAATTATGCGTATTCATTTTCAGTGCAATGTATTTTCACTTAGATAGATGGGAAAAAAATCCCTAAAAGCTATCCCTTTTCAATGGAAAATGAATTCTACCGTTTGTCAAAATAAAAAATATGGAATAGGGAAACTCACTTGTGCCTTAAAATATAATTTTAATCCAAAAGTTAACAAACAAATAAAATCCAACAAGATTGGCTGAAATTTAAATTATTGATTAATAATTAAGTTGTTCTATCCATTATTAAACGTTTCCTTAAAATATAATAATCTAAATACAGGATGACCCATTATCAAATATTAGATAATTTTAACAATTTTCTTAGGTATATCCATATTTTGGATCCAAAAACGGTAAGTATCAGAAGAACCATCCAAGGACTTCAATCGTTTCACACTATCACGATAAATATAGTGTTGGATATCGAACAACATAGCGCCAACCTATCCAAAACACATACGGTATATTTAAATTGACTGAAATCTGTAATATTATAATCTTTAATAATAATTAGATAAACTACGGATTTGTAGACATACGTTAGAAGACAATGTACAGAAGACAAAGTCGCAATCAGCCAGGAGAAATAAATCAGTTAATATCTCAAAAAGTGAATCCCGTCGAGATGGTTGATCAGGCAAAGTTTTCCGATTAGTAAACCCGATTACATTCCACTGTTCTGCTTCTGCATCAGCGTAAAATCTTCAAAAAGGTTTAGTTAAGGTATAATAATTGTACTTGCCTAGTTTTGTCAAAAACTTGCTATCCAAAGACTAAATAAAATTTTACATTTCTCTAGTGGCATTTAAAACTGTGGCATCCTCCGAGGCTACGAAAACAGTTTTAATACCCGTGTTTCCACTATTTCGAAAATATT
>JAQFYC010007004.1:0-11197 GCA_034694165.1 Tomocerus mixtus
ATTTGCATACTTTATTATTTTATTCTCTAAAGGAATATACAGTGGCGCCTTAACACCTTCTGAATTCTTGATGCTCACTATTGTCATTTCACTTTTAAGTTTATCGGTTGCGTCAAACTTTTCGTTTGGCTTATTGACCTGGGAGGGATTTCTACCAGTAATGAATAATGTTTTAATATTAGACAAGCGGTTCACTAATCATAGAGAGTTTCAATATTACGGTTTAGAGAAACGTCCCGTAGATTGTAGGGTTCTCCACCGTATGGGCCCGCTAAAGCCAATTATCCAACCTAAAAAATCGCAATGGCTTTGTTCTCTTGCATGCGATCTATACTCAGTAATAGGATATATGACAAAGAAAGTTTTATTTTGCGATAAATTAAATATGTGTTGTACCAGTAACCATCGTAAGAACCACAAGTCTTTTGACGCACGGACAACAAATATCAATTTAGTAGCAAATACAGCAAGTAAGTATTCAAAAGTAGTGATTGATTAAAGTATGGTTCACAAATCTAATCCTAGAAAATGTTCAATTAAACATGCATTGATATTTTGGATTATATTTTAAAAAAGTGCTTAAAATTATTTAGGACATAGCAGAAGAAGGATGAACATTCAAACACAGGATGGAGGATTTGATGTATTGGGATTGGCAATTTTTTCCATTGTTCCTTTAATGATGATCCTCCTCATCCTTTTCACAATATACACTGCTTTTGGAGGAGATGACTCAGTTTTTACATTCGTCTCGATAAACAGGATCGATGGGCATCCAATTGCCATTCAGCAAATAATGGCTCACGGGATAAACGGGACTATTGGATTATTAATTGTATTAACTTTCCTGGCACCTGCAAATGTGTTTTTGCTCTTCGGCTCTATCTATATTCAAATGGCAAATCACTGGACACGGAATATTGACATATTTAAATCAGAGTCAGTTAAATTATTACTTCAACTAAAACTTCACAACATAAGCGTAAACAAGTACTGTTTTATTACCATTCCTGTTCTCATATTTTGTGGACAAAGCTTGAGTGTCACCAGCATCTGCGGCACAATCAAAATGAAAGATGTAATGGGGATGCCTTACTATTTATTTATGCCTTTCCTTGCTGTTATCCTTCTCATTCTACAGATTTTTCTTACTGAACAAAGTGCTTTGATGCAAATTCGTTCAACAGAATTCATTCAAAAAATGAAAAATCATAAAAGCAAGGAAGTGAGGGTTACTGCAAGAGGTTTACGGTGCATTTGTATAAGCGTTGGCTCAGTGGGATTCATTGATAAGTCTTTTGTCCTAACATACTTCTTCTACATCATTGACACTACAACAACCATTCTTCTCTCATTTTTTATATAGTTACGAATCTTGGACATTTATTTTGACTATTTCTTACTTCAATGCAATAAATATTCTATTTATTAATAATTAATTTTCATATATTATTTGTTTTAGTTTTTAAGTGCCTACTTATTGTATCAGTTAAATAATTACTGTTAAAAGAATCAATCAATATTATTTACGTAGCACGAAAGCAATTAATAATTTATTTATTAATTTACCCGCATTTGTGAAGACATAGTTTGACTCCTGTTCCTGTCGTCAACTACCGGCTGTTGACGGCCTCTACATTATCTCCACACTACATGAATATTATTAAACACTAGTCTACAGATACAATCTATATTTATCAATTTATGGTTGTCTTCCACAGAATTAATTTTTGTTGTAAGGTATACTATTTACTATGTAATTTAATAATATGGTATTATTATTAATATTATTGTAATTTAAAGCATAATATGTGTTGCATGTTGCAACCTTATGCAGTGTTTAACTAAATGAGGAAGAGGAAGTGATTATTTGAGAAGAGTAGTCTAAAAATGTTGCTGTCCCTAAACCACGATTAAGTACACCGTGAGACAGAGACATTGATTACCTATGTTATGATAACATTCATGCCAGTGCAGTGGAGAAGTTTCTATGGGTGCCATTGGTGCACAAAGAATAGATAGAGGCATAAAATAAAAGTGAGTTGAAATGTGAGTGAGTGCGCTAATAAAACTTTGTTTATGAAAAATACAGACACATCTATTTGCATAGTAAACACAGCATCATAAGTTACGAGTACTTGGTATAAATATTATTTGGTTTAGTTAGGAAATTAGTTAGTCACACTATAATATTATATGCAGAACAGTAAAATACATTGACGATGAGCAATATTAACATTGTATTGGTTCATTGATCAATGATCAGTTAACTAGTTTGTAAAAGGTATATAAAATTGAGTAAGTGAGTGAATTAATGAATGAGCTGGGGAAAACGATACAATCATGTTAATTAAATGTAGAACCAACCAAGTCGTAAAAAAGGATAAAATACCTTTGGCCAAAAAAAGTCCTCCACAGTGAGACATGCGAACGATTTCAGTGTCTGTTGTCAGAGTTCCGCTGTCCAGAGCACATCCCCTTACTGTTACACTTTCTTTTGTGTCATCTGCAATTATTTCAGGTATCACCATCAATTAGTATATTCGTTCAACACTTTTTCTTCTCCATTATATTCATAAGCATGTACTACACATATAAATATTCAGATGAATCCATATTTTTCAGCAATAAATTCCTATGATTAAAAATTTGGGCATAATACTAATTATTTATACCGCCCATTTTTATAATCTACTTATATGGAATACAATAGCTGTTCTGCTTAGCTTTAAACCTATGTTTGGGTAGGCCATTTACAGAATTAATTATAATGAGCCAGAACTTGGATTAACTGTGAGCTCATTCCATTGTCCAAAAATTATCGATCCCGTCAATCCTTGGAATAATTTAGCTGGGAAGTTACAAGTCGATGACATAAAAGCATTTACCAACGCTGCCACTCAAACATTAACTATGCTAACTGACGTCAGCAATTTCCCTGAAATTTTTCAATAAAAATTCTAATAGTTTTTCGTAAACTAACTCTTCATTTTTCATTTTCACTACCTATAAAACTTTAAAGTTTGAGACTCAATTTAATTTACGTGTGTATGTTATGCTTCAGAAAAAATTATTTTAAGCGGTTTTTTTTGTATTGCAAACATACCTACTTACTAGCTAACATTTCAAATTAAGGTTAATCATGGAGAAGCCTGTGCTTTATTAATATTTGGCAGACCTTGTAAATATATGATTATATGATTCAAGATCTAAAATTAATCCTTAAAACTATAAAAGTCACAGCGGCTGGATTTTACAAATTGTTTAATAATGTATCACTTTATTAGAATACTAACTTTATTAGATTAATTGGAATGAGCTCCCAATACAATTTCTATATGCCCCAAAGTTATGTCATTGTAATTAATTCAGTTAAATAATAATAGTAAGTAATGTGTAGTTTAAAAGTATTCATGGTAGATATGTATAAATAAACTATCTAGAGGAACTGTGAATTTTGTTAGTATTGATTTATTTTATCAGTAGCTTATCATTCATTGCAAATTATTAGATCGTTTACAATTTAATACAAACATCATGAAAGGGATTTTATACAAGTACAACATTATACTGATACTAGCTAAGGATGATGTAACTTGGTTATATTTATATTTCGTTTTTATATATTATAAGCAGCGCATTAATTACGTCATCACTTTGTTCAATACAAGTTTAGCAGTGCACATTAAATACAAGGGAAATTGCAACAATATGCAGGTCCTTACATTCAGGAGCTTAATTTGATTACATACATGTAAATATTATAATTTAAAACTGTTTGAGCAGTGCAAGAAGAATGGATGGTTTATTGTCAATGGCGTGTGAAAGGTATGTGAGGACGAAAGACTATATTTTATGATTATGTCTATGAATCCAACACTCATGCAAATATGCTATTGTCCCAACCGGTTCTGCGACAATTCCCCGCGGCGACAATTCCCCGCATGCGACTATTCCCCGCGGCGACAATTCCCCGAGCGACAATTCCCCGCGCGACTATTCCACGCAGCGACTATTCCCCGCAGCGACAATTCCCCTCCGCCACGCCAAAAATTAATTAATAATTATAAATGTAGTCAATATATTCAACAAATAAATATATTCAGTATTTCCGTCCCTTTCTATTCACGAGGTGCAGGTTGGGTTTTGGCATTAGTGCAAGATCTGGGGAATTTAGACTTCACGAAAATCGCATACACAAATGAAAAGATGGTATTCTTTGACTTATTCGGATTTTACACGGTGACATATTATAATATCATATCTTATAACATAACTGTCGTAATTGCGTGGAAGGAAGGTATGTAATATTTGAGTTTACACAGACATACCCATTCGTTTTATTTCTTATGACAACATTGAATTTGTGCTTTGACTTTTATCAGAACCAGAACCACAATCAGAATCCTAAAACGTACCGAGTCTGTATTATTGGGAAGAATTAAGGTTTTAAATAGTAGTATTTATGACTATTTGTTACATATAAAGTTTTAATTTTTTGACAATGCCAATTTTATTTAACTAAGTTTCTAACTACACATTGCACGTAATTAGAATATGTTTGTCACTGCGGGGAATTGTCGCTGCGGGGAATAGTCGCTGCGTGGAATTGTCGCGCGGGGAATAGTCGCAGGCGGGGAATTGTCGCCGCGGGGAATTGTCGCGTCACCGTCCCAACCCAAACCTTGCTTTTGTGATTTTTCCTTTCTCAAATGAATTCAGTTGAACGCATTTGTGTTAAAACACTGTTCAAGAAGAAAAATCTGCAAAATGATTAGCACAACTAACTATGATTAGCATCAGTAGTAACGAATCACTGGAATTAAAGTGACTATAACCATAACTATTTGTGTACTCAAAATAAGATCTGATTAAAAATTAGTCATAACTTAAATAACATTAACATTGTATTGTAACTGATTTTTATTTTAATTAAATCGCCAGAAAATCAAAAAATATTTATCTATAATTACGCATTGCAGTATAGCTATAGGTACATGAAGCAATGTGCTCTGTAGGCCTGTAAAATAGTTATTAAATCATAAATACAGTTATTTAGATGTACAAATGAATACGAAATTATGTAATGCGCAACTAACTAGAGTAAGTAGGACTGACTGTGTTAACTATTTAGATCCGAGACAAAATTGTGCATAATTAAGATCGACAACTCCCATTTCACGGCATTTAATTTTGATGCAATCAAGATTTAAATATTTATAATCTAAAAGTCGTAACTATTTGAGCAGTGCAAGAAGAACGGAAGTTGTATTGTTTACGACAAATGAGAAGTATGTGAGGACGAAAGACTTATCTATGAATCCAACTGAGCCAACACTCATACAAATATGACGTAGTCCTCTTGCAGTAACCCTCACTCGCTTGCTTTTGTGATTTTGCATTTTTCGAATGAATTCTGTGGAACGAATTTGCATCAAAGCACTTTGTTCAAGAAGAAAAATTTGCAGAATGATGAGAACCACAGCAAGGAATGGCATGATGAGATATTCTGGCATTCCCATCTCATCTTTCATTTTGATTGTTCCGCAGATGCTGGTGACGCTGAAGCTTTGCCCACAACAGATTAGAATTGGAATAATATATACACAAACATGGTTTACACCTAAATTGTGCAGTTTTAGTTGGATTAATGATTCGATTGCTTCAGATTTAAAGATGGCGATATTTTTGGTCCAATGATTCGCCATTTGGATATACATAGCACCGAAAAGCAAAAAGATACTGGAAGAAGCCAAAAAGGTTAACCCAATTAATAATTCGATAGCCCCGTTGACCCCGCGGGCTATAATTTGCTGAATAGTAATTGGATTTCCCTTGACGTTTCTTATTGAAATGAATTTCGAAACCGAATTATTTTCTCCAAAAACAGTATATATTATGAAAAGGATTATAATAATCATCTGCGAAGGAACAATGGAAAACAATGCCATTCCCAATATATCAAATCTTCCGCCACGTCCTGAAGAACAATGTAATTGCAATTTAATTCAAAATGGAAGTCAATTATTAAAAAAGTAATTATTAAAAATTGTCACAATTAAATTCAAAGCAAAGGTTTAATTTATAAAAGTATTTACCTGTCAGATTATACCGTTTGGTACTGTTTTCCTTCGGTGGACCACTACGACAAAATGTAGGTAGGTAATCGCGAAGCAATATTATTTTCTTAATATTCGCCATTTTTGATAACAAATCTAATTTAACACGATGACTCCCTTCAACTTGAACTTTTTCATTTTGCAAATTTGGTGAGCATTGGTCATTACAATGGTGGGCCCAGTGACGCATGGGAAATTCCAGTGCATCGCAGTTAAGCCCCTGTGCCAGAATGGTTAGTCTTTTATCTAATATGAAAACATTGTTCAGAATATGTAGAATTTCCTTCCATGTCATCCATCTGAACGTATAGTTAGAAGCAACTGATATGCTTAATGCTGAAATTGCGATACTGAGGACAAGAAAATCAAGAATTGTTAGAGTTCCACTGAACAGTCTTTTAAAGAGTGCAATTAAAGTACACAAAGGATAATAGATTTGTTATGGCACCGAAACCCCACATAACGTGCTTCCATTTCCTTTTACTGATGATACAGATTTGAGCTTTGTCATCCCATTCTATAGGAATTAATCCAATGCAACTGAAGGTTTGGATATAACTTTTAACTGCCAGGTATATTAACTTAGTTAGCATTTTCTGTAGTAACGTCAGTAAGATGAATCTTCTTTTCGAATTTGAAATCCTTTAAACTGAAAATGATTGATGTCGTCCCAATCTACACTACTTGCTAAATAATGAAAACGGAAGTATATATACTATCGACATCTTCTATGGTTGCGACTCGGCTTTCCATCTTTCAAGAGGGAGTAAGGAGTAAGGTGACTTACAAACGGTTTGCTTGCCTTCGTGTGCTAATTATTGGAAAACGGACAAGCATTTATGTACTGATTCTTTCTGGCACTTCAATAAATACAACTTGAACTTGAAATTGAGTAATATAGAAGGTCGTCACATATTCTAAATAAGAGTGAACATTAAGCATCGATCGTAAAGCACAAATATATATTTTATGTTGTTTTTGCAATTTTCTTCAGACACTTCTTTCCAAATTATAGACAGAATAGGTAGTAATACACATTACGTGTACTACATATTTCAAGGAGAAAAAATCCCAAAACAGGCAAATGCATTAAAATGCCATTAATTTAATGGAGTCACATAACATTGAAATAGTCCAATCAATTTAAAAGCATATTAAAGGGCACTGTTTTTTACAAAATGTCATATAGTTTTATCCCTAATAGGGAACATTCTGATATATATATACACACACAAGTACAAGTGGTAAGTAATCAACCAAAGATACTTAAAGACTGAACAAGGTTTTCAACTACCATAAATTAATTTATCAAGTTGTTTTCTTTTTTCTTTTTGCGAAAATATAACTTCCTACTTTGCTGTTATGTTCAAAGCTTTGAGAAATATTAAAATATAAAATAATACGATTTTTACTGGGCATGTAAGCTATTTATTAAATGATAAATATAAAATATATACCATACAAGAGGTGCATAATCCTTCTTTTCAGAGCAACATTCTATTTATTACATTTTGTATTATTCTTTACAATAATTATTATTATGTGACTTGGCCATGAGAATTATGCTGCTATTAAACTTTACTCATAAAAATTACAAAAGTTGACGAAAAATAAGCGCAACAACTTTTATACTGAAAAATGACACTTAATTAAATTTCACTTTATCAAAATGTAGATGAGTATTCAATGTTAGTATTAGGATTGGGAGCTGTCAATACAACTTTTATACTTAGTTTTACAATTTGATGATAAATAAATTGCCTAATTTCTATTTTGTTTTCAATATTCTTGTCTCTGGCAATTAGTAATTTGATAACTTACGTCTATTGACATTTTAATTACAGGTTTACAATTTAAAATATATAATTAATTGGCATAATAACATTTGCAGACAACACTAGGTAGTAAAACTTTGTAGTATATCTTCCAGTATCACATTTAGTATTTCATCGTAATTACCGGATGAAAACTTCATATACGTCAAAAGAATAGGGATTTATGTTTGCATTTCTGCATCTTCAAGTAGTGGAGTTTGCCTAAATTGTAAATGCAAATCATCTGAAAGAACAAACATTAGAACGGATTAAGCCACTATAGAATTAGAAATTGCATGTGCAGGGCACATAAATATGTATTATATGAATAGGTTTTACCTATTTTAAGAATGTTTAAAATTAGTTCCTATGCATTTGAATACTAATAGAGGTAATTTTCAATGATCATCAAAACAAAATCTTTATAATTATTTTTCCAGGCGTTAAAAGAAATTACGTGCCATTAAATGTGATTTGCAGAATACATTAAATATCATTAGGTAAGGTTAATGTCACATTACAATACATACACATGCCCAGTTATTGTTTAATTTTCCCTTACATTAATTTTCTCTGCAAAATCACAAAGATTATTATGAATAGGTACACACTGTTTCACTGTTTCACGCATTTCCATTCTCAACTACTGCACTGGTTCTAAATTTGTAATTTGTTTATATCCATGCTTTTGACTGTGATGTGAATAAACCTGACAGAGAAATGAGAATATCCTAGCTAAACAATAATAATTCTCATCTCCTGCATTTAAATCAATTCCTCCAATTACTAAGAATTATTTTTTACGTACACTCTACACTAATCAAGGACCTATAAACATTGTTCTGACTCTTATTTACATAATGTCTATTTTTATACTTGATATACACTCGCACAAGTATACATAAACCCAAACTGTGCTGGCACAATATATATACTACAGTACATAATATAAATGTAGGTATTTTGTTTTGATGATCGATTAATTACATGCCATACTAATATATTGCGATATAGTAAATATGAAAGAGAGTACCTGTATTATTATAAGATGAATGTGGCCAGCAGTGTCCTGATTTTCTTTTATAGAGAAAATAAGATGCAGTACACACAATAAGTAAAATAAGAATAGAAGGAATTAGAATAGCAACGGTAGTGGAGCTACCACGTTCCTCATTGCTTGAAGCCATTAATGAACGGGCTTTCCCACCAAGTGATACAACACATCGGTAACCATTATTTTCATTTAAAGAAGACAGACACATTTCTTGATTATTGCATTTATTTCCTTCACAGATATTTTTTCCTGCAAACATTAAACAAATATATTTACCACTTCAATTTCAATACATCAAATTTGGCTTAAACAGAATAAATCTGAATTAAAGGCTTTAAAAATTAGAAATACCCAATTGACTTTACTTACCTTAAAGCATTGGTACATGTTTATTGCAAAATTTAGTACGGCGACATCGCAAAATAGGAAAATAATATTAAATTCTCTCATATTATACTCGAACTAACCTGTGGGCTGAAGGTGAGAATGTAAGGTGTGACATTGATTGACCGTCTTATTATCTGGCCAAATCAATGCATGACAAATTGCCAACAGATTATGCGCAGAGTGCCCCACTCCTTGACACTCAAATGCCTCCTTTCCATTGTTGACTATTAAATTGTCTTCGAAAATATTCATTTCATTGAATGTTAAGTTTGACTGCGGAATAATAAAAGTGATACAATTTTTTTAACCACGTGTTTAACAGCCTCTTAAAAGTTGAAAAATTTCTGTACATTTATATTTATCTGGAAAATACTAATAAATACCACAATAATTATAATTAGCCAACCCATCCTTTTTGTACTGACATTTTAATAGTTTAAGTGTTAATTATTTTATTTTATAGTATAACTGTATACCTCTATATTTAATTTCGGATATCTTTTTTCGGATGTGCAGTTAAAGTCAACGGCCATGAGTGAAAAGTCGCTCTCCAACCAATACAGTGATTTGCCAACCATGTCGATTGCCATTCCGTTAATTTTCTTAAAAGTTTTGAGAATATAACTTATGAATAAATTGCTTATTGTGGCAATTAATCGTTTATATATTTAGAATGCCAATAATGTGCACTAGGAAATGTGTATTTTATAATAGTGCTTTATAAATAAGATTTACCTTCTTCACGACACAATCCGTTACGCCAGTTCCATCAAGAAAACTTTTACGAATACGAGATCTTCCATTAGGAGCTTCCTCATCCCAAAATAATATTCCTGCTTCAGGAACTAATTTCAGCGATTTTACTGCTACATTCCCCAATTCGTATAAATTAGCACACTGTTTTAACTTATCCAGTTGACACACCATCAAAGTTGACTTTTCTGTTCCCCCTATAGTTTATTGCGCAAATAGACAGGTACTAAATGATTTTGCAAATATGATATAAGTATGCAAGACAAGAATTGTATTTACCAGCTATTGATAAAGTAAAGAAGTAAATATTATTTGATATCCAATCGAAAGTAATGAGATGAAGTTTGGGAAGACCTTTCAACAATATTTCAGCTGTTGAGTTGTCCTCTAAACTTGTTTGGCCGATGATACCTTCGAACCCTGAAAGTATTAAATAATAACATTAAACACTCTTTTTGTAGTCTATTCAACTAACTACTTTTATTTGTTTGCATGTACATACAAATAAAATATTACACTTTTTACGAGCATCTTATGTAAAAAGTCTACTGTTTTGAAAAGACACCCAAAACAATTATAGGAAAGGTGATACGATATTTATTTGGCAAACTCTTTCTGGCAGATCTGACATCTTTATTACTCACCATTAGCCCAGTAAATTATTCTCTGGTTACTATTCACTGCTATACTAGACACATAGTTGTCGAGGGTGTTTACTCCAGTTCTAGATGCCGATTCGAATGTAGCTGTTAGGATTTCAGAGTTCTCGAGGAAGATGAGCAGCGGCGGACTGCCGTTGGGTGAACAGGATTTGTTATCTGCAAAGTGAAAAATTAAGTTATTAGTAGTAACTATCATAAGTAGAGTACTAATAAACCAAAAGAACGCCAACCCCCAATGTAAAAGTGTCTGACCAACTTTTTGTCCTATAAAATCCAAATTCCTTATAGTTATAGGGATTTTGTGTCCTTATAGGGACTCTTATAGGGAATTCTTATAGGAACTCTTATAGGGATTTTGTATCCTTATAGGAGCTCTTATAGGGAATTTGTGTCCTTATAGGAACTCTT
>JAQFYC010007005.1:0-11196 GCA_034694165.1 Tomocerus mixtus
GTAGGGAAACAGACAATAACATTCCCGATCCCTTTACACTTCTTATATTTTCTTAATATTCATCTACACTTCTTACAGATTGAGTATTTCAGTATGTGTGATGCATATTAAGTGAATTATCTTCATAAAAACCAGAATGCGAAGTTTATTTATACTATAGCAAGGTTTGCCTCATCATGAACACAAAAAGGTGCTTGCTATGCATTAAGGTATAACTTTTATTAACTAACGTAGCTAGACACAGATATTTAATTACGTCACATTGTATAGTTAGTGTAATTTAAGTAACTGAAAAGTAAAAGTAATAAAACGTAAGTGCAAGGAAAAATAACAAAGTATTGTACATATGTACAGATACAATATGTTGTGTGTACAGTAAGTAGAGTAAGACGGAGTGATGTTTAGCAATAAAGGAAGGAAGGAAGGCATTTGTGATAAGTAGGAGCACACACTGTAAATTTATCTTTAGAACGCAATTTAAAAGCGATATTGTTGCCTGAAAGGCTGTGAGGCTGTGAGGACCGAAAAGTCAAAGTCAAAGTCAACTCTTAGTCTGAGAACGTAAGCTAAATAGGGATATCTCTCTTTTAAAGGAACACATCTTCATTTTTATTAGAGACACTCAGGCTCCTGTCTTCCACTCACACTCACACTTAACTCTAATTCTATACTTTGTACTTCTTCACTTGACTTATTGACTTGCAGGAACCTAGCTAAGCATTAGTGGTATTACTGGTATTGCCATTAGCATTAGTATTTAGGTGCATCATCGTCTATAACCTTCCTTTTCCTGACTTGACTTCGTTTGTTTCTATTGTGTTTGCGTAGTGTACAGTGTACAATGAAGTGCATTGAGTGACTGAGTGACTGACACTGAAACTACAGAATTTAAACACATTTCACTCGATTTCCTCCAAGAGGAAGCAATAGAAAGAATAAAATTAAGGAAGAGCGAGAACATCTATGTACTTTGAGACTTTCCCTATTTCTAATCTAAATCTACTTGATACCCCTTGGTTTGCTACATAATCTACATACCATGAATTCCTTAATAAACCGTTCTGGGCGAGTGCATCTTAATTAGTTTAATTTGAGACCTTAGGTTACGTATCCTATCTTTCAAAAATATTTTGCATTCAAGCCTTCTAATACGAGAAAAATAAATATCGTGTCTGTCAAAGTTATTTTAGCTTATTCCAAGACCGACACAAGATCAAGTTCTAATTCAACAATGATCATAACATGGAATGTATTATTTTCAATTTTTAAAACTTTGTGTTACAGTTTGGGAATAAGATAACAATTTTGATGTTTTTACAGCATTTGAACAATTATTCCAAGATTTATTAATTTCTTAAAGTTTGATAGATAAAATGATACAAAAAGTGTGTTTTGCTGTGAGTGTTTTAGTAAGGGTAATTGAGTTCTTCTGAAATACATGATTGTCTAATTCAGTTAGGCTTTGAACATAATATTATGCTTATTAAAGTAACTGGATTCTAAATTCGCCACTCAGCATGTATATTACGCCCCAAGGGTTCCAAACAGTTTTTACGGTGCATAAATTAAATTCATTGAATAGGTAACATCCCGGTTCGGCTGAAAATAATTTTTCAAAGCTGTAGGCAAAGGCAGTCAACTTTTGTAGATTGTAAAGCAAAATGAAACGTAAAGAGTTAAGTCAAGTCAAGTTAAGGGCTGAACTCTTCGCTGTTATGTGAGTGGATCTTCTCTGCACTCTTTGCCTACTACCTACTGCCTACATATTTCGATAGAATGGTATTTTTCTTGGGAATTTTTTCCTTTGCATCGCTTGCTTGCTTAGAATGAGAAAGATGAGAGAATCCTGCATTGTTATTCTTTCGGTGCACTCTGGTAGAGCTCCTTGTTATATATCATCTTGTCTTGTCAGACTTGACTCACTTGACTTTGCCTGCCTCGTCCTTTGCTTCAATTCGACGGAACGAGTAGATTACTAGTTTCTTGTAAGTAAAGATCTTCCTATGAAGTATCCTTCATTCCTGCATACACCTACACTCTCTGTTTTTACTATTTTGACTTTGGCTTGTAGTTTTATATGTAGTACTTATGTATAAGTGATATCTACAGTACAGAATACAGAATATGTATGAAAGGGTATGTAGTTCGTGTACAAAATCAATATTCCTACCTATCCCCTGTCTATCTGATCTCAGTTTTACTATTTACTATCCACGTAGTTTGTACATAAGTACAGGTTTTCTCTGCAACATTAAATTAACAACTCCCTTAAGAGTCTTCTCTAAATATTGACAATCCATTTATAACATAAGTACTATTCTTCATTTCATTTCATTACCTACGACCTACACTACACTGTATAGTACACAAGTATCTATGTATGCTTAAATACATTGCATAAGTATTACATAACATACCATATGTAAAGATATTTACTATCTGCATAAGTACGTTCCATGTAAGTACCTATGTACTTATGTATTTGTCCATGTGGTTTTATTTGATTAGTGTAGTAACATATAGAACCCACATACTACCATTGCAATTTGCAAATCTTGTTGCAATTTTTTATATTATGTACTTAGTATTTATAATATCTTGACAAATAATTCACCAGAAGTCTTACGTATGTTTTATGTAAATTTTTTGGAGTGAAACAAATTGTAATAGGATTGTGATGACGGAGAAGAGTATTAATGTATGTATAGAGAGTCCTTAAATTGAATTGGCATTGAAAGTCAAATTAGCAACTGGAGAGAGATAAAGATAAGGAAGAGCAAGAGATATACATAAAAATGTCAATAGCATTTACATCGACATCCCTTGTAATCATTCTTATACTCTTGTATGCACTTATTAGTCAAACTTGATCGAATGTCTTTCAGAAGTTTTATTAGCATTGCTACTGTTGTGTTGTCTTTTAGACTTTAATTCATTCTAATGTGTCTGTATAGCTACATTTACGTTACTAAAAGTGTTAGCTAAGCTAAGGCTCGCCGAAAAAAGTTGCTGTAGGTGTGGAACGATATTAGTACAGATAGACATACACTATATTCCTTTGAGATTTCAATTAGACGTTTTTTATATCATGGTGATGCAAGAGATGGGAATATTTATTATGTTACTATGTCGTAGTAGACAGATTGTGTTAAGAGGTTACATGCAATTTGTTTATACATAGAATAGAATGGTTGTTGTTTGTTATTAAGCTACTTATAATAATAATGGTGGGTATTACTTGTCAGAATTGTATGCATAATATTAAGTGTGCTGTGCTATTCGTGGAGATTATTTAATGATAAGATCTTTGTGTGCATTCAAAAGGAGTTATTAATTACAGCCGCCTTAGATTTAATACTTAAAATGCACAGAGATCCCCTTGTGTAACGTAAGTAATGTGCAAATCCTATTTAACTACACACAATTACATCTGTCAGACATTCAGAGCAAACAAGAGCAAAATAAATTATCTTTTTCCTTACTAATGTATTCGTAAATGTAATAGTATCATATTTTTTATTTGTTATAATATGTATAATAGTTACATGAGCATAGATGTACAATAGTTCCCTCATTAAATCAATCATTTATACATAGCTAACAAGTTGCATGATGACTTATGATAATTTATTTGTTATTTATGCTTACACAGTGAGAAATTGAGTTAAATTGTAAATAATACTGGCTAAATCTTTCGAAATCTAACACCTCCAGACTCTAATAGTTGTTTTATGACGCATCTCATTGTCTATACGTGAGTAATTTAAGTTTTGCATTACAATTTGAGATTTTTTATTCTGGGGCCTTTGAAGATTGAAAAGAAAATATTAGTTTGTTTTCGCTAGTAATTATTTTTCTTTCTTTGTTATCCTCCTTCAGTTTAGCTTTATTTTATTTAGCAAGATGATGTGGTGATTGATGAAAATTAAATTATTGTTTTCATACTAATTGCAAAAATCCCCATTCATTATTCATTTCTGTTTAGCTGTTTAACTGTTTAGCATCTCGGCGCATCTAAACCAATAGATTTTATGCAACATTTCACTTCTATAGGTAAACCATTGTAAGACAGTAAGTTTGTAATATTAAGCAATAATATGCACGATTTACTGATTAGTAATTCTACATAGACGGTCTGACGCCTTGGCGTCGTCGGTACAACAAAAATTTGTTGCCATATTGCAATTCCTCAAGTGTCTATTCATGTTAACGTGTACGCAAGTGATTTATTGGCGATTAGCAAGATGTTGTTTTGTACACATCTTCATACAATTGAAAATCAAATAGAAGTTAAACAATAATTTGTTTGTAGCAAAAGTAATTTTGAATTTATCTTTGTTAAATTTAATTTATATTCATTACACGTAGTATTCACATGTACAGATAGGTACTACGGATAGATTCTTTGATAGCCAAATAAAATTCCCCATAACTGTACAGGCAGAAAAAAGTAAATATTCTTTGATCCAATGCACGTTTATAACTTTTAGTGTTCCTGACTTATAACACATTTTTAATAGTATTACCCTATTACATTTCTACTACCAGTTGTAATGCACACTACACATTTATAAGTAATAACATCGGCTGCAAGCATGAAAAAAGCATCTAAATAGTCATCATTTCATTACCCTTTATTAGAGCACTACATTAAATATAAGTAAGATAATTAAAATGTGAAGAAAAATGTTTATAAAAAATAAAAGTCAAAAGAGCAACCGTGTCGCATATTAAATATTTAAGTACAAAATACGTAACGAAAGATAACCTTGTACTCATTTTTTCGCAATGTATGACTCATTTTTTTGCATATAGTAGTATGCATGTGATGTGGGAGCGAGAGTGAAATACTTTTCTTTTCATACCTGTTCTAAGTTAAGTAAGTTACTGACGGCAATATTGCATTTCTTATCCGGAAACTACAAAAAATCCGCAATGTTCAACATGTAAGTTTTAGCCCGCCCGAGTGTGCGAGGCTGGCTTATGTAATCACAATGTCTGTCCGTGCGTGCGTCCGTCCGTCCGCACGATAACTCGAGAACGCATTGACTTAGTATGATGAAACTTGGTTTGCAACATGTTCTTATGATGCCTAGGTAGCCTATTATTTTTGACCAAAATCGGTCCACTGGTTTTAAGTGCGACGAATAGAAAATACTTAGGTAAAGTGGAGTAATAGAATCCTTAAGAAACATGGAAGTCTTAAAAGGTTGCCTACCAAACTGCATAAATGCTCATGGAATGATTTTTTGAGAATTGTGTGCATTTTGCATGCTAGTTACTGGAATATTGCATTAAAAGACTTCGGGCATATAAACCTCCTATAGAAATGCTCACATTTCTCCAATACTGCGTATATCTCCAAGAAATATTTATATAGCTCAATATACCCTCTTACATAATGCAACAGATTTTCCATGTAATGCGTAATGCTAGTCAATGTGTCTGTATTGTAGTTACCAGTTACCAACTGACAACACCATGTTATCGCATATCCATAAAGGCACATTAGTCAATTACGGGGACCGGGGCGGGAGGTGCTTCAGGCTGCTACGAATCTTCCTTCTTTACGAATCATTGTTTATAACTAAGCAATGATTACTTTTTATAATTGCATTCCCCCAATATATCAGTTATTCACGTTTGCTGTGAATGTATTTTTATTCCTTGAAATTGCTGTTTATGCTGTAGCCAATTTAGTATTTTATTTACTATAAATGTTAATAATGTAAAGGACATTATTTCATTTAATTTTCCAATTAATGCAAATATGATTGTTTTTCTTCTTCGGTATATCAATCCACAGATTTCCAGAATAGTAACCTCAATCATAAAAAGAAGTGCATATGTTTTCATTATTGCAGTGGTAGCAGCAGTCAAACCGTCCAAAGCAAGCATATCCATCCCCTTGACAACCCTAAATATAGAGATTGAATTATGTAAGTTATCAATGCCCAATGTACAATAATAATATGATTTGAGCTTTAATTTTTGTAGCTAACGTAATAAAAATCTACTCTTAATTAAATTAAATTAATTTTATTATGAATGCAATTTGTAATTATTGAATGTTATGCCAATTATATTTGCAAAATTCTAAACTCAATTTTTAGACGGTAAACTTTTCCAAACATTAATTAATTAATGTAGCATATTAAGGTTGACCTTCATACGATTATCAATTAACTTTTAAAAATTATTTCCCCAATCTGTTGTATGACAACGAGACCGGAATCCCCATTCAACACAATCCCGAATCCCGAGCCGTCGTAAGTTTGAAAGAGAGAGAAATGATAACAGAGCAGTTCTCTAATGTATTCCCCATCTCTGTCTAGTTTCCATGGATATTATAGTGTACCAATAGGGTATTCTACTGTCTATCCCCCTGCCTCCCGTTCCCAATGACATGAAATTTAGACCTTTGAAAAATCCTGAAAATCGTTTACATATTTTATATGATAGACTGGACGGCTGGACGGCTTTTGAAGATTGAGGGATTTACGGATTCTTGGATTCATTGGCTAGAAGTCGTATAGAATAAATATTTATATTTTGACATGAAAGTCTTAAGAACCTGCATAGAGTATCCTAAAATCACCTTTGGCAGTTTTCATGCATGTATCTGCCTGTCAAACTTATATTAAGGTAAAATATAAATATTTTTTCTATAAGATTTCTAGCTAATGAATCCAAGAATCAGTAAAGCTCTTCATCTTCAAAATCGGTCCAGCCGTCCAGTCTATCATGCAAAATATACAAAACTATCTTATACATTTCATGTTCTATGGCGACGTCGTATGTCGTATCGCATGAATGTCCTCCTTAAGATGGTTGCAAATTCTATAAAAACCCCAATTTGTTATCAGAAACGGATAAAATGCTGATACCTGATGAAACCCTCTTCCACCTCCGTGAAGTCTTCTCCCCCGACGAGATGAGTGTCTTCTTTGACGTTGTTGATCAGTTAATCCATCCATCGCCGCATCATCTTCCGCACCTCCTAAGAATGAGCTTGGGAAGGACTCTGCTTCATTTTTGTTTTCTTTTTTGATAATAAATTTTGTTAATTATAAAATTGTAAAGATAACAAATTAAGTATATTGTGGGAGGTGGCATATACATAAAGAGGAATACCTGGATGACTCTCTGCGGCAGAAATTAAAATGATGCTTAGCAACATTAAAAGTAAAAGTTTAGCGTTTACCAAATTCATGGTGGAAGTATGAATTCTAATGGCGGACTGGATTCTTCACTACAAATTTAAGCGAAATATATACTGTGGTGTTGCGAAATATTTGCGGTATTGAATTTTCTGAAGGACAACCGGATAGATTTAGACAACATCAGTAATAAACTATGGCAATGGGTGTCCAACTGTATCGGCAGGCAGTGGACGCCGTTAGGTGTGTGCCCACCTCTACAAGTACTTACTGTCATGCGTGGTGTTGTGTACAGTGTAGGGTAGATTGCATGCCCTATGTGCTCTTGGTAGGAGGCAGTGAGGTGTGTGCCCACCTCTGCAAGTATTGTCGGGGGTGGCATATTATCGGGCGTGGTGAGGTGGGTGCCGTGCCCACCTTTGCATGTAGTTATGCTTGTCTCAAAGATTGAGCCATGCACCCAGTAGGGAAGTGCTTTTACCCGTGAACCGATTGGGTCCAAAAACACTGACAAGATTACTTTTGAACTCCTCTTTCGAATTCTGAAAACAGAATTGAAAAAAGTTGACGCGTTCAAAAGTTATGCTCTTAACAGACACACGGACAGACAGCACAGACGAACCCATACTGTATCGTGCCGATACAGAATACTAGCGTGAACAAAGACTTATTAATTAATTATTAATTAACTTCAAATGCATTCTTATATATTGCATTGTACCCCATCCAAGGTTTTCATTGTTATATTTTTACAACCCCGTGCAGATTACTTAGCAATAAAACATTAAAATTATTGAATTTTTGAAGCATTGAAAAGCATACAATTGCTTGTGAGCGATTAAAATCCTATTAAAAAGCTTGAATGACGCAAGCTATGAGATACGGATAATAATATTTGAAAGAGACGATGTTTTGTAAAGACATGTGGCTGAATTTTTAGGTGCTATATGGCCCCAACCTCTTAATGTGATTTATAATGAACTAATAAATATTACTATTCGAGGAACATTTTGCGGTATTTTATTATATTTATTAAGCTGAATTAGTCGAACTTTTCAGCAAAATATTTCCTATCCCATATCATTATGTATGTACGAATTAATTATGCTTTCACTACATAACGGAGAAATACATTTCCTTATCTTTCTAAAATTCGACAACGTTCCATTAAATCTTAAAGTAATTAATTAAGTCGCTAATTACTATATGAAACTTAATTATGAAAATTAATTATATACACATAAACATGTGTAACACAGAATTAGCTAAAACATAAGAAATATCTTATTACAAGTCTACCTGAGCTTTCACTAACGAGATTCGTTATCAGATATTTATAACTAAAAGTTTTCCATGGTATGAGACAAGGATTTAGTATCATGGGAGCTCAATATCATGGGAACACTTCCTATTCTTCATAAGCACCCAAATCGAACCGCTGCTGCTCCAGTTGTACTACACACTACATTTTAGTATAACATCGCCTGCAAACCTGAAAAAGTATCTAAATAATCATTGCAGTACCCTTTATTAGATTAGAGCACTACATTAAATATAAGTAAGATGATTCAAATATCAAAAATTAAAATGTGGAGAAAAATGTTTATAAAAACTAAAAGTCAAAAAACCAACCGTTTGGCGTATTAAATATGTAAGTACAAAATACGCAACGAAAGATAACCTTGTACTCATTTTTTCGCAATGTATGACTCATTATTTTACATATAGTATGTATGTGATGTGGGAGCGAGAGTGAAATACCTTTCTTTTCATACCTGTTCTAAGTTAAGTAAGTTACTGACGGCAATATTGCATTTCTTATTCGGAAACTACAAAAATCCGCAATGTTCAACATGTAAGTTTTTTAAGTGCGACGAATAGAAAATACTTAGTTAAAGTGGAGTAATAGAATCCTTAAGAAACATGAAAGTCTTAAAAGGTTGCCTACCAAACTACATAAATGCTCATGAGATGATTTTTTGAGAATTATATGCATTTTGCATTAAAAGTCTTCTGGTATATAAACCTCCTATACAAATGCTCACATTTCTCCAATACTACGTATATCTTCAAGAAATAAATAGCGTAATATACCCTCTTACATAACGCAACACATTTTCCATGTAATGTAATGCTAGTCAGTGTGTCTCTATTGTAGTTACCAACTGACAACACCATGTTATCGCATATCCATAAAGGCACATTAGTCAATTATAAAAATTCCCTACAAGCTTCAGAATCACTGTGCGTGTTTTGCCTGCAAATTATGAAATACTAAAAGCGCATGCATGTACATATATTGTATTTATGTAAATGTAAATCCGTATCCAATAGTGACATGACATGATCAGCGAAACGATATAAAAAATCCAAAACTTCAGATGTAGGTAAGTAAAGCGTTAAGACTCCTCTGCCAATGCATGTCATAATCCTAAATCCTATAATCCTGTTAATAAATCGCAATGAAAATAACGAAAGTTATATGTAATGGTATCAATCAATATTAAATAAGAGTATGATTATAAATTAGTAACAATTTATTAGAAAATAGTGTAACACAAACGCATTTCAAATAGAATGGTCATGGAACAATGAGGTACATAAGTATTCATAGTTCATACCTATTATGCTATGCATATTATGAACCGCGTATATGAATGAGGAGTATTATATGGGCAAAGGCAAATGTTTAAGTTATTGAACAAGTCAGAGATGTCAAGTCAAAGATGATGTTCGTTGACGTGTCATTGGCAAATCCAGACGGAAATATTAAATATATTTACCATTTAGCATTGCCAAATAATTTTATATATTGTATACAAACAATGCATGTACAGATAGATGCGACCTGAGTACATGAGCAAGGTTAATTCATTTAAGATACAACAAAAGATAACTCGATTTTCACTCCTCACTTCATTTGACTTGTTTTAACGAATGTTAATCTTGTCCCTTTACCTTCTTAGCGCTTTTGTCTGACTATCCTATAAACAACTTTAAGTTTAGCATACAGAATAATGTAAGTATAGTAAATATCTTGATTCTTTCTTACGTGCGACAGAAAAAAACAAGGAGTGAGTATTTAAAAGAATTACAGAGATTCGTTGCGTGATTCGACTTAAGATAAGCCTAGGTAAGTCTTACCTTTGAAGTTTGATTGTGATTCCAGCTGAGAGCATTCCATTTCCATAAGGAACCACGTAGCATTTTAACTGTTGAATCGGAACAAGTATACGTATGTACGTAAAGGCCAGTGGCATTGTTGAATAAGTAAAATATCTACTATAGGAGGACAGGCCAGGACAAGACAGGAGCTTAAAAATTGATAGGCAACTCAACTTGAGTCAAGTCAGGTGAACATTATTGCATTTCATTTGTATTGCTTTGGTTCTATTGCCAAAAACGGAGGCGCCAAGTCAAGTGAGTCGACACAAGACAAAAAGGAACCTGCCATTGTTTTGACACTTAACCGAATATAATTACTCTTATTATTCCCTTCCTTTAGTTTTACGATCTTAGTCTTGTCAGCTCATTCTGTCTATTTCTGCTTCCTAAATATTTCCTTCCCTTGAGATCAATTCTTTGCATGCTTCGTTTTCATAGCTAAATAGCTACACACACTTTTATCTACTTCCTTTGTTCCATTTAGGAACGAAATGAAATAAAATCGTTTATAGTACATTACACCATATAGTGTGTTCAAATTAACACGTAAGTCGTATATCATTCCCTATCTCACTCATTGTCAGTACAGTTACTTTAATTAGAAATGCAATAAATGTAAGTAGGTATAGGTATGTGAATGGTACATAACTGTTAAATGCTAGTAATAGTAATTAACTAACTGTAGAGTGAGTGAGTGCAAAGGAAAATATGTTAAGCAAATTGAAAAGCAAGTTAAACGTGTGCCAAGTCAACCTCTAAGTAACGCAATTCACAATTCACTTATGTGTAGTTAGTTATTCTGTATCGTCTGTAACGATACAGTATCAGAAGATGAGTGCTGGGTGTCCGTTACGTTACGTGCGTTCCGTGC
>JAQFYC010007006.1:0-11193 GCA_034694165.1 Tomocerus mixtus
GGCATTTAAGGGTCATTTACGTCATTTGGACACCAAGCATGTGCTGCCTGGGATTTTGTGCTAACTTCACCCTGGTGACTTGTCCATAGTCCATTCCATGCTCTTAGCATCATTTATTACCTACCCTGTTCCTGTAATTAGAGTGAGTGATTACTTGATTACCAATCATTTTATTTTGCCGCAGACGAGCTAGGTATACATAAACAAATACATGCATAAGTAAGTACAATTAGTGTATTAATCGTTTTACATTGCATTGCTGCCAAAAATAACGATGCCATTGAGAAAAATAATAGTGATTTACTTCACCTGCAGAATTCTCATTAATTATTTTCCATGATATGACACTTTGATGTATATAAATGTATGTCTAGTCATAGTTTAATTGTAGGTTGGCTTCCATGATTCCACAATAATACAGACCATCCGAACCGACTCCGATAATAAATAATTCTTAAAAGAATAGTTTCATAGTGCCTTTTGAAGTATCATAAAATATTTATTATGTGCATGGCAGTGTAAATAAAGAATTGTATGTATTTGTATGTATTTGTTAATATCTACTGTGCCAAAATTAAATAATTGCATAATTTTTCTGCGAAAGTTTTTTTGACTACTGCCGTGAACCTTTTTGTAGCAGTAATAAATATGTATTTGTTACTAATTAAAACATAAAACAGCAATCATTAATATCATCGTAGGTCATCACAGTAATAATCTATTTATTAGGTCATTTACAACGACATGCCATCATGTTAAAATGCTGATACAAAAATATCATTTTACCGCAGATTTTTATATGCTTTCCTATTTTTACAGTAACATAGTAAATAAAATATTTTGCAATTGTTTTGCTCATTTATAGTTGCATCCATCCCATACTGATAGCGTGAATTATACATACTAGCATAATATAGGAGATTGATAGTGTTGAATTGATGTCTTTAATGAATATTGGATAGCGTTAGATAATATGTAATATAATACTATGAAAAGCAACAACATTCTTTACTATATTTATAACGATATTTAACACAAGAAATGATCTATGCATAATGCATACTATTGGGTTATTATATATCACAATGTTTGCTTCAGTTAAAAGCGGAGACAGAAATACATTTTTAGAAGACATTTACTGGCTGCATGGATATTACAACATTTTCGACATAGCTATGTAGCGAAACCCGTGCATAAGGAATGGTACCAGCAGTACAGAAGTAGACGGACAACTAAATACCTATTCTCAATCCTGATCCTGAGTCCCATGTCATTATATAATATATATTATGCTTATGTGTTGGAAACAAAGTATAGATCCTGGCTTGCATGTGCTCATTGAATGATTATTTTGGATTCTGTAATCTTAGTTTTAGTCTTCATCTCGAGCTCTCAAAACACAGATTACTGATACATAATAATACTCTTACTCTTGAAATCAGCCTTTAAAAGTTACATTCAGTCATTGGAAAGCGTGAGTCAAATAGCGGTGTCTAAAATTACGTAAAGAATCTTAGAAGAAACTCTTACTTAACTGTTCCAGTAGTCATTGACATTTTGATTTGATTTTGTAATTCAAAGGTTTATTTTTGTGTTTCATTCCCATACCTTATACTTTCAAAATGAGTGATCCCATGCGACTTCTTATACATTCTGCCAAACAAATAGTTCAGGTAGCAGGCGAAAAAGAAACAATACTCAAAGGTGCGCAAATGAAAAACGTTCGAATTTTGTCTGCAAAACCAAACGACGGTCTATCTCTCGTTGTGGACGCGTATGTTAAATATTTTAATAAGGCTGGCATAGAAAATATTTACATGCTGTCAAATACAATATTATCCTATTTAAAAGTATTTGCATCGCATTGGTGTTTTTCATGATCATGAACATCATGGAAGCAGTCCTTTCATACCGTATTAACAATTGACCTCTTTCAAAGAAATATATCCCATTTAAAATACTTTTTTATATTTATTTTGTTTCTCAAGAAATGGGACAATAGTGGCAATCGGTTTTGATAGTGAGATCAAAGCAAAATTTAGGAACACTGCATTCGAGAGACGTGTAGATGCGTCAGATTTGTGCATCATACCGGGTTTCGTTGATGCCCACACTCATCCCATTTGGGCTGGGGATCGGGTTCACGAATTCAGAATGAAGGTAAGCAGGCATCAGGAAAATGTTGAATAAAGCGAAATTAGGCGTACTCTTGATTTGTTTTAAAATTGACATGATATTCTAAAAAACAAAACAGCTTGCCGGTGCGTCCTATATGGATATTCATAATGCTGGAGGGGGTATATTCTCCACAGTGGAACACACGAAACGGGCTTCTGAAGATGAACTCTTCCGTCTATTGCACAGCAGATTTCTCAGAATGCTTCGTTCAGGTCTGATATTTAAAACATTAATACTAAATTTTAATTAATTATTGTAGTGTAAAAATGGGAATTTTTATCTTTGGTTGAATGCAGGAACGACAACAGTGGAATGTAAAACTGGCTACGGTCTGAACACGGAGACTGAAATGAAAATGTTACGAGTTTTGGAAAGGGCGAAAAGAGAGGTCTCTTTTCTTGACATCTCCATCACTTTCTGTGGTGCTCATGCAATCCCCAAGTACATTATAAATCTACTAAAGGAGTGACAAACGCTCCCCGAAGATCGAACTATTTGCTTAAGAACTTGTTGAAAATATCTATTCCAACTCTATAGCTAAATTTTCTGTGTCTCTCTTTTAGGGATATGACCGAAGATGCTGCAACTAAAGCAGTTATTGAGGAGCAACTTCCTGCCATATCTAGGGCTATCCGACTGGGAGAAATTTCTGTTGATAACATCGACGTATTTTGTGAAAAAGGTGTCTTTGAGGTGGAAAATAGTAGAAAAATTCTTGAAGCCGGTAGGAAAATGGGACTACGGATGAATTTTCATTCTGATGAGATTTGCGCACTTGGAGGATCAGAAGTAAATACAAAATTATTTCACAATATTCATTAATTCCATTGATACTGTAAACAAGTTACATACTTTACCTATTACTTAGTATGCTTAATGAAGCTATTATTCTTAATCAAACTCCTCCGTTGTGACATACGCGTGTAACTCTCTATAAAATGCCCTTATCATTCAATTATCTTAAGTATTAATATTTCTAAGCCAGAGATCATACAAATCGACCTATGATCTCCATGTCATAAGACACGACAATCACTTTTTAAATGCCAACCTAGATGCATATAGGCCTTTAAGCTTCGTATGACTTTCTTTAGGGTTTGGCTTGCAAACCTCAACCATTTTTCCGCTCTACTGTGCACACATCACGGAAAGATTCTGATCTCACTTACTGTATTTATACATTGTAGCAAATCTGTCATGCTATCAGGATATGTGGACATTCTCCTTATACTGATATGATTGATTCATAAATAACTTGTTTGGCGGAGTAGGTATAAAATATTATATTATCGGACAATTAATAAATATTTTAGCCACAGAATAGCCAAATAAAATTGCATTTTCTGCAAACTATCTGTAAATGACTAAAAGTATCCACTCAGTGAGACATAATATGAGTGATGGCTAATGTGGATTAAAATTAAATGAGTACTATCACCAGTAGTACGTACCAATACAAAAATATCCCATCATGTAATTAAACAGCTCGTAATGATTGAAGAACTCCTATTATGCGTATGCTCAAATGGATATCACTACAATATGTACCTCTTTGGTTTCCTATGTAGTGTATATATTGCAGGTATAAGCGCAATAAGGCATTAAGCGTAGTGACTAGGTCAGTAAGTGTAATTTCGGCATCTTTGCACTTTTGGACCAAAACATATAAAATTCGATTGTTAAATTACGGTACTTTTGCCAGCCTTATTAAGTAGTTCTGGGGTAATCTAAAAAGCGTCACCTCAATACCCTTATTAGCACAGGTAGCTAAATTTAAATTGCAATGTCGGTCGTATTGTCAATTGTCAATTTATAGTAATGGTTGACCTGAGGTAGAACTTTTTATATTCCCTTTCAACTGCTTAATTAAAATTGCAAATGTAACTAATACCGTATTAATAAGCTAATAAACTCGTCTTTTACATATATGTTGATCCAAAAGCTTAAGTTTTAGGGAAATTGCGCGTAATGCCTGATTAGGCTTACTACCCGCAACACATACCACATACTTACGTAGTAGCAAACGTTGGCAACTAAACAATACTTGATTACTCAACTCATCCACTTGTAGACTTTTTTTGTAGTGACACTAACGACGGGGAATGGATTTACTGTTGGGCTTCAGTGAGATTTGAGATGAGATGAGCGAGGGAATTGATTTTAGGGGTCGATGAACACGCAGTGATGTAGTAATGCTAACTTATTTGCAGATGGGAACTTCAGTGAAGGCAGAAGTAATGAGTCATTTGGAGCAGATATCAGATAAGGCGATAAATGAGATGGCACAGTATGACTCTATTGGAGTGATTTTGCCAACCACTGCTTTCCTTTTGAAACTCCAACCACCGCCTGTGAGAAAAATGATAGAAGCCAAAGTTCCTCTAGCTCTTGGGTCTGATTTTAATCCAAATGCATTCTGCTTAGCTATGGTACACTACAAAACTTATTTAAATCTTATATTAAATACTATTCATTATATTACGCGTGTTAAATTGGTTTTACTCGAATTCTAAATCAGGGAACTTAAGTATTTATTTTTTACTAATTTATACACAGCCGATGGTTATGCATTTAGCTTGCATTATATGTCAAATGAGCCTAGAAGAAGCTTTAGTTGCCAGTACATTAAATGCAGCTGCAACCCTAGGACTGTCTGCCACTCATGGATCAATTGAATTGGGCAAAAAAGGAGATTTTGTTCTATTGGATGTTGCAACGTAGGGTGACCAATGTTAAATGCATTATACTACATTATACAATGTATATTGTTACAATTCCAATTTAATATTTTTGTTACTTTCTTTTTAGGTGGGAACATTTAGTATACCAATTTGGGGAACATGATCATATCATTCAAATGGTCATCAAAAATGGACTTGTAGCCTATGAAAAATCATAATTTGTTCTATAGATGGAACAAAAATCTTTATCATCTGTATTTAGATTAATAATAAAATGTACTACAAAGTACATTGGAGATAAGCATGCTATTGAAGTTCGGGCAAAATCATAGTATGCATATTTGATGGAGAAATAAAATATTTTAACAGCAATACTATTATATCTTGCAACTTTATTTCTTCAGTAAATGTATTAAGATAATTCAAAAATTATTTTCATTGTATTATACCTATCTAATTACTACGAGTGGCAAATACATGGATTTTTGATGAATATCACGATGAAAAAATCTCTTGTAATGGTCACTGTTATTATTATTATATATTTGTAGTTCTTGTGCCTACATATTCAAACCTTGCTTTAAAAGTTTATGTAACAAATTGTAAAGCAAATTTTGAAACGACACGACTCATTTATTTTTAATTGATCTTTATTTGGATTTATATATGGCAGCATAGTTTGTGTCAATTTGTTACATACTAATTTAAGAATATTATATTTTGGGTGTTGTTCGGAGGCAAATGTGTAATTGTGGATTAGGAATTATTTGTCATGGGTTTAAACGTTTTCAAAAAAGTTGATAGCTCCTTAGCTCAAAAGTTTGAGTTCCTTGTGGATGGATATGCAAGGAGAAAGTGGAAAAGCAGGAATTGAGTAAAGAAGGTAATGGTAAGATATAATTTGTATACTTAGAGGTGTCACAGGGAAAGAATATGTGGAAGGGTCATTAGGAATAAGCCATTGGCGCTGGGAGATGATAAGAAAAGTTTTGTGAGTTTAATTCATCTTGACATGGCTCTAAAAGTAGTTTCTCCGGTGGACAAATGATATCTGGAGAGAAGAACTATTGATCGGGCAGAAGTCGGATCACTTTCGCATTTCCCATTCGACAACTGTAAATTGTCTGGATCTGATGGAGTCCTTGATAGCGGAGGAATGAATTCGAAGAACATTATATAATTGCGGGTGAGTGATTGTGTGCGGAGCTCCTTCTTCCGCTCAATCCTTTTCTCCGCTCATTCACAAAAACCTAAAAGACTATCGACTAACAAAGATTGTTGCCAATAAGTCACCGTCACTCGCAAATGACATCACAGCAAGACAGCAACCCTCCAAACATCAATCTGAGAGCCTCAAACTACTTGATTAACTCTGACCTTTTCGGATGCAGATCCATTCCTTCCTTTTTCCATTTATTGTTTCTAAGTATCCGTACACTTATCGTTAGCAAATTTTTTTCAACATTACTTCTTATAAGTATAAGTAAGGTGCCCATTTAAATAAACTATTTTTGCTTTCCCATTACACCCGTTTGCATTTATTCTTTGGTGAACTGAACAAATCTCCATTACAACTCATTACGACTTCTGCACTCTATTTTTGACTTCATTATGTATTGCTACACATTACACAGTTAACAACAACCATTAAATACATGATTATCGTTTGCAGCACTCTAGACTTTTTTACTTTAGATTTAGATCATTCCTGGTTACATTATATTAGTAAACGGGGCTGTAGCAGTCATAATAACCTATGTAGGTAATAATATTTCTAAAGATACCGATTAATGCTTTATAGTAATTTTTTGAATGAGCGTGTCAAAAAGTTAGTATTAAAAGATATTAACAGGTGGTTGTAGCTAAAATGTTTTATACACAAATTCACTAGAAAGTATCTTTCTAAATAAAACTTTAATTACAGTGTATTTTAAAATTAATCGCCTGTTGATATGGATAACACTTTGACCTCTGTACATTTGAGAATTTTGATTTTAATTCAAGGTTAAACATTTGTCAATATATTTTATGGTCTTGGCTCTTTATTTGCAACCGAGTATATACTATATAGTGTCACGAAAAAGTCAAGTTACATACAATATTTTACAGATGTAAATTGTTGCATTGTGAATAACTATCTCTAATGTGAGTTGGTGAGTATGGAATCTTCTTCCCTGTTGTCTCAAGCGCAGATTATCATGCCGCTATCTCTAAACCAATGCTTATTGTTAGTACACCTGGTAAGGAATACATTGAAATATAGCAAGCAATTTGCAATACCTACGATGTACGTAGAATGCGATTATACAATCCCAATATTATATTTTGTATTAAACTCCGAGAGCAAATCGTGACATATTCCCTGAAAATATTGTAGCCACTTCCACTTGAAAACAAACAAGACTTTTGAAATATGCAGGAGATACTTAAATATATCATCATTTCGTGCTTCCAAATAATGTTCATACTATACGTTAAAAGTTATTGTGAAAGAAATTGGAAAGTCCTATATGCTAGTTGTACATGTTCTTTTGTCATACATAAATGAGACTATTGATACAGAGTTTAGAGAGTAGGGGAACTGCTATTGCTAAAATTGGACTTTTATTTTTCTTGTCACTAACAATCAGGGGAACAACAACCAATTTTATGTGTAGTGGATGGAAGAAGGCGGAATTTTTGAGAGAGAGAGTAGAATTTTCTCAAGATACAATACACTATAATATACAGTAAACATATTTAGTAGGTACAAGAAGGAAATACAATGCAACCTTCTACGAGCGACCCTTCCTAGCGACTGCATTTTTCCACTTCACTCCGAACTCCCGCAATGTTAAATCCCTATTCAGGCTACTCTGTATAGCGACCACTCTTCATAAAGACCACCCCCACATAGCGACCGCAAAATTTTCCAATTTTTTCGTAAATTTAACCTCCTGGTAAAACCAAATGAACTTTTCCTTAAAAAATTAAAAACAAAAGCACTTTCAACAATTATAAATAAAAAATATTTTCTGACAAATAAAGTAAATACGTTTATGCTACCTAACTGTTATTTTATGCAGAAATAAATAATAGTTTAGTAGAGTCTCTTTAATGCTTTGCTTACAAAATATGTACACCTCTATATATCTAAACTTCGGTCTCTATGGAGAGGTATCTGTATTGTATAGCGACCTCCTCCACGACCAACGATTTTTTCCACCCCGATGGTGGTCGCTATAGAGAGTTTTCACAGTACATTCAACGCAACGGTGGTTGTACTATACTAATACTATATTGTGATTGTGACCCAAAGAAAATCAACATCCGTTTCTCTTTTCAGTATCTTTAGTATAGACTTCGTTCTGGCCTAGGAAATATGTTGTTACAGTACAAAGTTTCCTGTTACTAACAATAAGTATATTTGGTAAGTACATACAATATGTACGCACACAATATTTAAAGTTGGACCAGGTTATGTTGTACTTGTACACGTACTGTATCTGTACTAGTATAGAATAGAATATAAGAATAGGAGGATTACTGCGTCTTCTGTGGGGATGAAGTACACTTTTCGCTAGCTACGTATAATATTTAGCTTAGAAATCCATTGTGTTTGGAGTGGAGAGGAGCGGGTTGTCAAAGGTGTGTAGTAGAAGTGATAGTGATCTACTTAGGAGAGGATAGAATGCACAATAGCTAGGAATACCATTGCCATTTCCAACTGAAATATCCAAAAGGTAAGTCCGTTCTAAACACTCGCAAATAGAAGAACCTACTGATACATACATTGTTTAGTTTTTGGTTCCTGTTCATGTAAAAGTAAAGATGTCCATAGTAATATCTATTACACCTTCCCATTTTACATTACATACATAAGTAGAAAGTAGATCTGTGAAGAAATAGTATGCACAATACAATACCTACTACATACTACACAGTACATACTACATCCAGGAGATTTCACCTAATACTTACATAAACATTGTATGTCCTCGTCCTGTCCATATAAAGATACTTCTTCAATTTGATATTATTATGTGCTTGACTTAGCTTACCTTAGCGACCCTCTACTGTAACATGTAGCTTACCTTTAGGATTCAATGTATACCAATAGATAGTTTTTTACGTGTTCTCTTACTCTTCCAAATCTGACAATGCAATGTAGAGTGAGACGCCTCCTAGTTTGGGTGTCTGATTCTGTTCTGGTTCATGTCAGGTAGGCGAAACGCGGACGGAGCATCTACAGAATAAACAAACTATGAGCTACTTACTTAGCCGGCTTGTTTATGCTTGAAAATCTGTTTGCCTGAATTGTGTAACGAGGATTGTAGTTTAATAGGAGTGCACATGGACGAGATCCCGAATCGGATCTAATAGACATAAACATTCATGGTGCTGAATAATTTGGATGAAAGTTTATGTGTAAGGGCGAGCCAAAAAGATGCTAGTAGGAAAAAAGAATAATAACCGTCAGGGAAAACGACTCGACATAATTTTCCGCCCAGTTGAGATCCCAGAACATGACAACGACAAGAAGTACGTACACACGGTGGCATGTACTGTACCAACAGGACTGCATAGCACACACACACACACGGCAGGAACCTGTACCTATTTATATACACAAATACACAGAATAGAAGAAAAAGAAAGTAAAGTAAGTTACTTTCTCTATCTTAGTGTTGTCCTTACCCTTAGCCTTAGCCAGTAATAATACCAGTGCCAGTCCGCACTATAGCATTATAGTCACAGCATACCATAGCACTCGACTTCACTAACTCCATTTGTTGTTCAGTGAGGCATGACAGGACAACATTGGAGGAATCCATGTGCCAGGCGACCAACAGCAGCTACTCCATGGTACGATATCCCAATCCAGTATGTCAGGTAGTTCAATATAAGGCTCTTTCACTCTTTACACATATTATGCAACTACATATCGTCGCTTGTGCCATCAAAATACCAATGCAACTCTTTATTTAGAATGCAGTACATAAAACACAACTTTTTGTTTACAATACAAACATTAGTATTTAAAATAAATCCTCTATGGTGTGCAAAATGTGCAGTACATTTATGCTATACGCAACCCAGATGTTATAATTAACTGTATAATCCTAAAATATTCATTTTTCATAAGCCCCCTTGATTTCATTCATGATAAAGACCAACAATTAAAATAATTAAAAATAATATAATAATATGTGTTGGAATTGTATATGAAATAGCACTAGATAATGTTAGCCATGTTGTACTCCACACAAAAGTGGGTTTGGTAAATGCCACTCTAAATAAAATGCTGTGGTTTGTATTTTGACCACATAAGTGACGATATGTATACATCATTGTAGCGTATGAATGTTTGTACGTATTTATATGCATTGCAATTACATTGAACTTTCACGATATAAAGTCCATAAAGTAATCAAGTGCAACCACCTTTCTTTTTTATTACAGCCAACAAACAGTACAACATTACAGTACATGACAAAGTACACGCATACTTTTACTTTTAGCTAAACACAAATTCAGCTACCCTATTCTATGGATTTACTTAAATATTATACGTATACATACACTCATAGACATACATTACATAATTTAGGTAACTATTTTTGTAGTCAACTCCTTAAAAAGATTGGGTAGTCACCTATAACATCACCTCGCTCGCCTTTTTCACTCACAAGTCACAACAACAATAGTAACAGTAACAACAAAAAACAGGCAATGCGGTATGAAGTACTTATATATTACTCTTGGACTTATTCCTATAATATTATCCGTGTATCGTATTGTATTGTAATGTTTAAGTAAACGTTAAGTTACAGTAATAATGTCATAATCCTATATTACGGCGCCGACGGCTTCTTACCTTCTATCGCCTTTCTTCCAAATATCTTTTCTGCATTCCTCCAAGAAACTTTCACGTGCACTTATTTTCTTTATCCAGTCTCCTTCCTTTCCTTCTCACTTTCTTCCTCTTCCTGAATGTATAACATGTAATGAAACGCGCGGCTTTCACCTTTAATGTTAGATCATCATTGTATCACATTGGGTTACCATTTACAATACACTACTACATTTTGTAGGCGTAAGTGCGTCAATTTATTTGTCTACGGATTACATTTTATAATATTTATCTGAACTCTGCACCCGTTGTTATTTCAATCTAGTTTATGTTTGTTAAACAAGTACTTAGAATAGGTCAGCATGAATTACCTACATAATATATTCTACTTTATGATTATGATTACGACATAGAAGCGTTTCTCAGCCTTTTACTGCTACTGATTGGCGTAATAAAGTAACAATTATTTTGCGGGCTTGTTGAAAAGAAGCGACAATGTGT